>CANYBF010801730.1:0-17028 GCA_948192965.1 Dalechampia spathulata
TGATGCCTGCATATATTTATTTGACATCATGGCATAAGCAAAACATATCATGTCATGCAACATTAATTGACTTATGCATATACATGACATGACATGGAGAAATAAGGGAGAAAGAAAATGAATGAATAAAAGAAAATGATAAAGGAAAAGAGGCACTTGGGCATTATGAAATGAATTCCTACGGGAAATGAATAAAAAGGAAAATGGAAATGAATGTGAAATGGGGTTCAATACGTTGAATCATAGTATCATATGAAATGAAATGTAAGACCCAGTACCAAGCGCGCAAATGATATGAAATGGTCCAGAATGTAAAAAGGGGCAATAAAATGAAATGAGATGATATAGAAAAATATGAGGGAGAATGCATAACATGAATGCATTCTCATATACGACATAAATCATGAATAATATGATGATGATTTATTTGTTATGATGATTAGCAATAATGTGCATATGCAAATGGATCTTTAATGATATACATTTCATGACATATACATGATGGAGTTATGAATGACAAATAATTAATGCGATTATATGAATTATAGTAATGATAAGATATTCTATGAAATAAATGTGAGATTATCAATATATGATATACTTAATGTTTATGGAAAATCATATATTATTATACAACGATGATATTTAGAAGTAAAATTCAACATTGGGATATTAAATGAGACGATACTATGATTTACATGATCTGTTCATATATGATACATGAATGAACATTATTTTCATATGTTATATGTTGAAGCACCACTGAGTTTTATACTCAGCGTTCGTCATTTGATGGACGTAGGTTAATAGATGATGGCGAGCACGAATTTCCCAAAGGACCAACTCAGCAGAAGTACTCTGAGGATAAGGACTTTGTTAGGAGCAAAGTTAACTTAATAATTAAATTAAATTAATCTGTAAGGCAGTAAATATAAGATTGTAACACAGGGACTAAGTATTCCGCTAATCCTAGAATGATGCATCATTAATTAATAAACAGGTAAACACAAACATAATATATATAAAAAAATATTCATATGAATCCCTTATAGAGTAATTGGTGGTTTCCACATATTGGAGATCATTAATTATTTTACGGGAGCATGTCACGGTGAAAAAGTGTGACAATGTCCATTTCAAACGTGATATTTACGTGCCAATATGCAGATGTATGAAATATTATGGTTTGGAATGATGTGGAATGGTAGTTGAACGATCATTTTAGATGAAAGTTGAATGAAAATGTAAATAATTGTACTGAGTGAACATGGAATGGAAATGTTACAGGTTTAGACAATGAAGCCAACATTTCTACCCAAGTACCCGATAAGGGTAAACCAATGATAGGTTTATGCTTCTCACTTCACAACCTCTCTTAAGGTTTTAAAATGATGTATTTACATTAAAATGCTGATATTATTCATAAATTGGATATACATGGTCAATGATATCATCCGATGTACTTTCCATATGATCATTATACATCATAGACATTCCATGTCATGAATCTTAAAAGCATACATGCATATTCATGACAAGTATATAGAAGTTATAAGGTGGAGAGATATGATACGAAAAGAAATGTACTAGGTTAATCTTTCTGATTAGAAGTAAAAATACAGATTCCCTTAGCAGAATCATACAGTAACCTTCCTGATAAGAAGTAAAAATACGAGATCATTGAACCATACAACTACATTTATATATTTACCCTCTTATGAGAGATGAATATCGGTATATAGAGGGATCCATAATGAATTGAAATTATGCACAATATTATAGAAAGAGATAAAATGTTACAAAAGAATTAGAGGGAGAGTGCAAAGCATGAATGCATTCTTAAAGGCATACATCAGCATTCATATATGATATCAATACAGAGGTTGACGATGCTTAATGTACAATGTTATACCTATATGATAATTGTTATAGGGAAAGTTACAAAAGGCCCCAAATGGTATTTATTCTTATACTAACAATACCAAATGTTCATTATTGATGAAGTATGATGTTTATTAATGCAATATGATATCAATACACTATCTCGTAAATATTAATCATGATTTGATAATGGATGTCCGTATTGTATAAAAGTATGCCTTATATAATTTTTTATAGCACTAATGAGTTTTATACTCAGCATTTGTCATTTGATGAACATAGGTCCTAGTTCATTTAGGGAGCAACAAGAGTAGTTGACCTGTAGTTAACAAAGGTCAGGATTTACATGAAGCCTTATTCTACAAGTAGTTTGGACTTTTATAACATACTCTGAAATATGATTCTCATTATGCATCACTTTTCATACTCATTCGGCAGTAGTCTCTATTATGTGTTGTGATGTATATAAGTACAGTATTACTATGTTTTTCTATGAAAAACATGATGATGATGCATGATGATATAATTACATATGAATGATGGATTTATCACTATATAAATGCACGATATGATAACGAATATATGTATGAGTGTGTAAATATGATATAATACGTAAATATAATGAATTTTATTTACAAATAGCTAAAATATGTAGGACATACACATAACGATGCATAAATAAATGTTATATTATGAAAAATTTTAACCACGGGACTTCATGAATAGTAACTTATGAATAGTGCTTGATGAATAATAATTTATGAATAGTGCTTGATGAATAGTACTCATTAAAAAAATGTATGCATCCTTTGTAGTGTAATTAATAATTTTCCTACTTAAGAGGTTATCAATTTTGCTACAAGAGCATCTTACGCTAGGTGTAGGTGTGAAAATAGATGCATATATGATTAAATCATGTATCATAAATCATTAACATAGAATTTTGGAGGAATAAAAGAGGCACAATTATTTATATCTAAATATATACATATAAATATATAAAAGGATGAAATAAAGGAGGTGTTAGTATATTAATATATTGAATGATACAACGATAGAGAATATAAAGGTACTGGGAAAAAATAAATCATTAAAAATATGCCCAGTACAGATTATGCACAATCAGAGATTTAGATTGCTATGATCATAGAAAAATGATGAATTCATAGAAAAGAAAGGTGAATTCACAGAGGAATCATGAAATGACAAAGAACAGAGGAATGCAACACATTATTACACTCATTATTGCATTGAATAACATTATTATAAGAAATGAGAAATACAACTCAAGATTTGTATTTATTGACATTAAGCATATTATTACTATTATACTAATTAACAGAATGATATTATGATTGATTCACAAGAAGGTTGAATAGTTAACAGAAACAGTTGTAGAAATTATTACTTGTTATTACTATAATAATGGAATGATTTTTTTATCATTATATTTATTATGATTAATTGATATGAACTTCCTTAATTGATTTATTTATAATTATATTACATTATTACAAAATATTGGAATTTTGTTTATAGCATAATTATTAACTTCCTTAATTGATTTATTTATAATTATATTACATTATTACAATTACTGGAATTTTGTTTATAGCATAATTATTATTGGTCACCATTGAGTTTTATACTTAACATTTGTTGTTAGATGAACGCAGGCCAGAGTAGTTCAGAAGGGTGATTGGATCAGTAAAGCATTAGGACAATTAAGATACCCTGAGCCATGTACGACCCTTGGAATACACTTTTGATAATATAACATATTCCTAACGGATGTTTTTATTGGCATAACTATCATTATATAATTATGGGCAGTAAAATATTTTATACTTATAAATTTAGCAGAGATTCTATAAATATCTAGTATGTGGCTTATATAAATTATATAGATAATTTTTACATACAAGAGATGGATAGATGGCATGCTATATTTATTATGTAAATATTCTATATGATAGGTGATGCTGAAGCCACAGGTTATATAACAAATAGGTACAAAAATAAACAAGATATATTTCATCATTACAAAAGAAAATTTATAAATCCTTTCTAGATCAATTAATGAAATCCTAATTAAACAGTTTTATTCATCACCTTATAGGAGCATGTTTCACCGTTTGAGTATGATATGGCTAACCTCCACTAGGAGCATAAGTAGGTCTGCACAAAGCTAGGCACCATGAGATCCCACTAGAAGCAGCTAAAAGTAGAATATGACTCATAAGCTTAAGAGAGTACTTACTTTTGTTTCTTTTGTTGATGTATGAGATCAACGTTTATGTTTTTCTAGGTTTCAGGAGTTATGAGAATGTAATTGATTTGACATTTGTTTCTTTTAGATATATTGATGATGAATGTCCCTTTACTTGCTTTATATAATATGTATTTATCTCTTGAATGTCCCTTCCTCTATATATTTACCTCTACAAGTCTCTAACTCATAATTTGTTGGTTTCATCAGGCTAAAACAGGTAAATTATCACTTTTCTTTCTCCTTATCACCTGTTGCATTACCTTTACTCCCATCTAACTCATGTCAACCTTTATAAGGATCTAAGAGCCTGGCTTAGCAGTTTCTTACTGATAAGCCTTTCTTTTATCTATAATTTTTTAAACCCAAGAAATGCCATAAGCATGCCCTAACTATCCTCATATCTTCATTTATATTTTACAAGGATTGGTAAAACAAGCATCTATGGGACTATCACGAATCCTCTTTAATTGCCAGATACTAAACCTTAGTTTTGGCACTTGCATATCATCTCATCATGTTATAACGACAATTATGTGCACTTGCATTTTCATGACCAATAAGCATGTGTCTGAAAACATTCCTGGCTTTTGGGTGCATCTTGCATTTCATTCACTACAGCTACAACCATATGCATTTTGCATTTTGTATGGTCAATGAACATGTGTGTGATGATATTTACTAGCTCTTTATTTCATTAGTCACTTCACCCAAGTACCTCAGCCATGAATTTGTATCTAAATATGTATGAAATTTTACCTTGTTTATCAAGTCTAACATACTGTGAAATTGTGTTAGTTGTGATTGGATGGTAGCTTTAACTAGTATTGTACCCCTATGTATGTAAGAATACATCACATTGTTTGGTCTCCTCTTCAACCTTTTGTAATTCTCATCAATGTAAACTACCCTAATAAAACAAAATAAACCTCTAAAACTAATCAAAAACTACATAAAAAGAAATAACAAGTGGCTACAAGATCACCTCTGTTACTATATAGCAAAGCAAAGGTAGCCATAAAGCTAACCTTCTCAACTACAATAGTGGCTTTTCAGCCTACCATAGTAAAGCATCTTTACATAAACCAAATTTACATAAGCATAAAATTAGAAAGATGAAACTAATCTATGGCCATATATTGGCCCTAAAGCCATAGTAGGTTGTTCATTGTTTCTTCATAAGCTCCTACATTATGGGATAATACTTCTTCAAGTACTTTCCATTAATGTATCCCTTGTGAGAACTTCCATCTAATCTAGCCAGCAAATAAGCATTTTTATCTAGAACTCGATTGACTTTAAAAGGTCCTTCCTAACTAGGTGACAACTTATCATATTCTCTATCCTTGGTTTCTATGAGGAGAATAATTTTCCACACTAATTCACCCTCTATTAACTTCTTTTTCCTGACCCTCTTATTATAACTCCTCGCTACCTTTTCCTTTTACACCAACATACTATTATAAGCTTAAATCCTCTCTTCATCCTATTTTCAACTCCATTAGCATAGCTTCCGTGTAGTCGGCAGGACTCAAACCATTCTGCTTGACCACTTTTAATGAGGAAACCACTATTTCCAAAGGTAGAATAACATCATGCCTGTAAGTTAAGGTGAAAAGGCTAATACATGTAGCACTCCTCTTTGATGTATAGTATGCCTATAAAGTTTTTGATAGGATCCTATGTTAATCTGTAAGATTCTCTTCTATCATCTTCTCTAAAATCCCAATGATAATCTTATTGGAATCTTCGGCCTAGCCATTAGCCTAGGTATAATAAGGATTCAAATCAATCAATTTAATCCCATAATCTTTCATAAAATTTCGCATCTCCTCACCTTTAAATATCATCCTTTGGTCAATTGTTATAGTTTATAGGATTCCAAACCGGTGAATGAGATTCTCCTTAATGAATTGATTCACATCCTTTTGCCTTACTTTCTTCATTAGCATAACTTCTACCCACTTCATGAAATAATCAGTCATAACAATGATAAATAAATGCCCCTAATAAGAAGCAGGGTAGATCTTCCAATCAAATCAATAGCCCAACCCCTAAAAGGTCATAGCTTCACTATAGAATAAAGCTCTTTGGATGGAACCGTCTAAATACTTCCATATTTTTGACATTTAATACAACCTTTAGCATAAGAAATGTAATCTTTTAGGATTATTGACCAATAGTAGTTGTGTCTTCTAATCAGCTACCTCATCTTAACTTCGGAATGGTATGCTCCATATACACCTTTGTAAACTTGTTTCATGACCTCTATAGCTTCCAAAAATATCAAGCACCTAAGCAGCAGATCATCAAACCCCTTTTTATACAACTCCCCCTCTAATAATACATAATTTAAAGCTTGTACCTTTACCTTATAGGGAATTTCTTTCCTGGGTTTCTCAAATATTTCTTGAAATTAGCCTTTCAATTATTAGCCAAGTTAAATTCAACATTTAAACTCTTTACTTGTATTTCGCATTCAAAAATTGATGGATGACTCCTCTTCTCTACAACAATAAGCTGATGCATAAGTTCTTCTAACATCCTCAATCCTGAGGTAAGCTACACTAGTTCATTGGCTTCCTAATTGGTTTCTCTCAACACATGCATAAATAAAACCTCTTCAAACTAATCAAGTAGTTTCACGACAGCTATAAAATAAGCTACCAGTGACATGCTACTACACTTATACTCACTAGAGAGCTATTTTAGGACTAATTAGGAATCATCAATTACCATTACTTCTTTAGCTCCCAATTCCTGCAAAATCTCTAATTTGATCACCAGGGCTTCATATTTAGCCTGGTTGTTAGTACAATTAAACTCTAAACTAAAGGATAAAATCATTTTATTTTCCTTGGGTGAAATGATCACCACCTTGACTCTTGCACTCTTCTTTATGCTAGAACCATCAAACTTTAACACCCAGGGTTGTTTATGAGCCCTAAAAATAAGAAACTCATAACTATCATTTTGTACTTTGGTAGAATGATCGTCTACCAGAAAATATACTAATGCCTAGCTCTTCATCAATTTATGGGGATAATAAATGAGAGTAAATTCCACTAAAGCCAAATACCACTTGCCCACTCTCGCTATTATAAGTGACTTATTCAGCATATACTTTATCAACTCCATAGGGAATATTATATAAACTCAAATATTAATTAAGTAATAATGTAATTTAATGCATGTAAAGTATAAGGCCAAACACAACCTCTCAATCTATGAATACTTTCTCTTATTCATAGTCAAACTTCTACTAAGATAATAAACAGTCTGCTCGTGGCCCATAGAGTTATCTTGAGCTAGAAGACAACCTATGGATTCACTTATGGTAAAAATATATAACTTCAAAGGTATCCCTAATTTAGGAGGAACCATAACAAGGGGTTTAGAGAGGTGCTCCTTTATCTTGTCGAATGCTAGTTGATGTTTTTCCTCCTATTTGAATTCTTGTGATTCCCATAGTTTCAATAAATCTGAGAATTCTTTGGTCTTCCCTATAAGGTTAGATATGAATCTCTTTAAATAATTCACTTGGCCTAAGAACCTCTAAAGTTCCCTTTTATTTCTTGGAGCTTAAGCTTCCTTAATTGCTTTGGCTTTATTCTCATCTCTCTACAAGCCCTTGCTATGAACTAGAAAGTTACCTACACATACTCCAAAGGTACATTTAAGAGGGTTAAGCTTCAAATTATACATCTTCATTCTCTCAAAGTCCTTTCTCAAATGTTTTACATGTTTAACTGCTATCTTTGAATTAACCGCTATATCATCAATGTAGACTTCTAACAGCTTCCCAATCATATCATGAAAAATGCATTCATCGCCTGCTGATAAGTGGCCTTAGCATTCTTAAGATTGAATGGCATGACAAGCCATTCAAAAGTTACAATAGAATTTGGACACCTAAACATTGTTTAATAAGTATCCTCCTTTACAATCATGATTTAGTTATATATATAAAAATTATCTAGAATGGATAGTAACTTATTCCTAGAAGTAGTGTTTATCAACACATCCACCACAGGCATGACATACACATCCTTTGGTATTGCCGCATTCAAATCCCTGAAATCAATACAAACATGCAACTTTACATTATTCTTAACAACAGGAACAATATTAGAAAGCCATCTTACATATCTAGCGGGTCGTATGAACTTTACTTTAATCAACTTCTCAATCTTATCTTTCACTTTAAGTTCCATTTCTTTTAACATCCTCCTAGCACGTTATTGATACGGCCTAAACTCTAGCTTAATTGGAAATCTATCCACCACCTCTTTACTTAAGCTCATCCCATGCAAAATAGTCTTTGTACTGGCTCAGCAAAGACGTAATTTCCAACTTTAAATCTTCTTTAAGAGTCAAATTAATATACATAATCCTTAAGGCTTTAGGTGTCCCTAAATTCATTTCCTCTAACGGACCCAAAATAACGAGCTTCTCATCTTTGAACTTATAAAGGGCCTTTTCTAAATCCTCTATTTGGACTTCCTCCACTTCATTATCATAGTCTTCCTCAAAAATCACTTTTAAGCCATTAACCCCCTCACTATCTTCCTCTTTTAATTGATCTAAAAGTTATTGCACTCATATCATCCATAAAGCCATTATAGTTATGACCAATTCCCTTAGGAAATACTTAATCATTGACCTCTTTGATAGTTATAACCTGGCTCATCAGCCGATAAGGCATGATTTTCATGGGTTTTAACTCCTCATTTGACTATCTTTGAATTATTCTCATATCCTCTTCCTACGTGTAGATAAACTTTGGTCCTCATTCTTTTTCCTCCCACAAAACTTAATTGGGCCATAATGGGGATCATAGAATCAAGCATCTAAAACATATGAATTTACTTAGAATGGTTGATCATCAGCCCATACCACTTTTACATTATTTCCTTTCCATAACAACAAGAATTGGTGTAAGGATGAAAGAACACACCAATTTATATAAATCCAATCTCTTCTCAATAATGCATGGTAATAGTGCTTGAATGAATGATAAAAAATGTTGGCAATGAAGTAGTAGACCCAACTGCCAACTCCATTGGTAGAATACCTAATGTCTTTAACACTTCTCCATTGAAAGTTGAAACCTACACATTTGTTTCAATTAAGTCATCCTCCATTTTCCAAGGAAGCGCATCATGTTCGATGGCATGATGTTCACAGCTGAAACATTATTAATAAGCACTCTAAAATTAAGCCTTCCATTCATATTTACCTTAATATATAGTGGTTTAATATGTTTAGTCATCTCATTGCATAGTTTTTGAATACCACTCTTTTGAGTTTATGAGGGTAGGACACCTAAATAAAAGTTATAGTGCAGCATTCTTCTTATATATCAATGCTAATTTTAAGGTCCTTATAAACTTTTGACCCTTCTCTTCTCTATATAAATTCACATAGCAAAGTTACCATATTACTAGTAGAATTGAAAAGGACATAAATACCTCCAATCAAGAATGACCCATGATCTTCCTAAGTCTATTTCTCATTAGCAACCTCCTCACAGTCCTCAATGTTCTTTGTATAAATTCACATGGAAAAGTTACCATATTACTAGTAAAATCAAAAAGGAAATAAATACCTCTAATCAAGAATGACCCATGGTCTCCCTGAGTCTATTTCTCACTAGCAACCTCCTCACAGGCCTCAATGTCCTTTGTAGCTTTTCTACTAAATTTTGATCTTCCCTGCAACTTATTTCCTAACTTATTATTCCTCCTCTTAGTAGCCTTTCTCCTTTAAAATCTTCTTTTCTAAGTTCTGTTCAATGATATTGGAAACTTCTTATGGTACAATCTATGCCACCTTTGACCTGCCAAAACCATGGGAAGAACTAAGGACCTTGACTATTGTGCTTGCCCCTCTACCTTTTTAGGCTTTTTCTTAGGCTTTTCTACTTCAAAGAGGAAACCTTATCTCCTCTCTTCCACACATTTTTAAGGTTTCCTTAATCTCTGCCAAATAGCTGCTTTACTAAAGCCTTAATGATTAATCATCCTACCTCCTACAAACATTCTCATAAGAATCCAAGTTTGTCTATTAGTAGCTCCACCTTACTTAGGATCACCCTTCGCCTTTTGCTCTAGCTTCTTAGACTTGCTAACATTCAACAAAGACCATAAATCAAAATAGCTTCAACCATAGGTAGCAGAAAGAAAGGGTCTTCATCCACCATTATAGTCTCCTTTTTCTCAGGAAATTTAAGTATTCCCTTGTTAATTCGATCCTAGATTAAGTTTCTAAATGTCCAATAGGAATTAGTGGTATGGGTCTAAGAGTTATGATATGTGTAATAGTCTTTACCTTTCTACTCCTCAAGAGATGGGAACTTGTGGTCAAGTGAAAGTTTAATCATTTTTTCCTTAAGCAAGAAATCAAAAATCTCTTCATTTTTAATAACCTCAAAGGTATATTGTGGTTTTTGTGAGGATGTAGCATACTTTTTCCATGAATCTGAAACTTTCTTCATTAAATGAGGGCACACATAAGAACTAGAATTTGATACATTTACGACAACTACATCCAAATTCATCATTTCCTACTAATGCATTCACATTGCTGCTTCCCTTCTCTAATTCTTCTCTCTTAATAAGTCCTCATATTCAGACACCTTTACTGCCAATTAATAAAAATCCTTGAACTCCATACAGTTAAACTTCTTATGAAGCTCAATGTTTAAGCCTCTCTATGCCATTTTTACAAACTCCTCTTCAAGTAAGAAGATTTTGCATTTAATCCTCATCATTTTAAATCTGGTGATAAAGGAATTAGCACTCTTGTTATCCCTTTAAGTTACTCGTGATAGCTCTACCATGTACACCTTGAGCTCAACCCTAAAAAATTAGGTATGAAACTATCTTTCAAGGTCCTACCAAGTTTAGAGCAAATTTTAAGGTAGAGTCATAAACCAAGTAAAAGTCATGCCAGTTAGAGAATTAGGAAATAAACACAATCTAAAAAAATCAAAATTATCATAATTCATCAATTCATCATATTGAATTGTGAAACTGGCTATGTGTTCCATAATGGACTGTCCATTTTCCTTTGAGAATAAGGTAAAATCTAGAATTATATAACCTCTTGGGTATGGGTTATCCTTATCAACTACATTTGGATATTGTTTATAAAATTTAAGTGGCCTAATTATCTTAAACCTAACCCACACAATTCTTGCATAACTTCTTTAACAGCTTTTACATTAATAGCCTCTTAAGCTATATCTGGATAAAAGGCATGAGGAACTGGTCTACTCGACAATGAACATTACCCCCCATGCCTCTCCCCAAAGATGTCTCCATATCATACTAGTTAGGTTATAGGTAGGGATTAGTGGTAGCAAAATTTTGATAACAAAGAACGGATGACCTACCATTTGATCGACCCTACAGAGTCCTACTTCCATCTTCCCCCTAAGAGGTAGAACATATCTTTCCTCCATAGGCATAAGTTATAGATTTCTTTAAAGGGTTAGACCTCTTTCCTCAAATCACTCATGTTGGTGGTGACATTTTTCAAGCCATTCTCAATAAACTTTCTAAAGGAAGTAGCTAAGGCAATCATCCTCTCCTTCAATGTCTCATTAATAGATTTTCTAAACTTAACCATGAATTTCTCGATAAACTTATTAGCAGCAACAACAATTATTACTAGATTCACCTCCTAAAATTTAACTGATGCCCTTAGGGGTTCACTTGCACGAATCCTGCCTAAGGATAGAGCTCTCTCCAACTGTTCTACAATGGTGGGAATGTTCCCTTCTTATCCTTATCATACTATTGTAGGAACCTCCTCTAAATCCTGAGATCCAACTATGTCTTTGTTTAAGGCACTTTAAGTTTTGGGTGCCATTATTACGTGGGTCTCACTAGACATGTCAAAATTGTTTAGCATGATTTTATGGAAATTGAATGTGACATACCAGATGAGCAAGTCCTTAATAAATGTGAGCTCCTTTTACAATTCACTTGGATATGAGAAAAGCTCAATTAAAAGCTTTAAGAAATGTAATGGAAATAAGCTAAGAAAAGCTTAAGGGAAGGAATTATGGCAAACTGATGGATGAAGCGTATATATAAGAAACTAGTAAGATTGAACAGAAATATTTGAGGGATGGTAATTAAAAGAAAAAGAACTTTTGCTGATTGAAAATGTATGTGTGCTTAAGAGCATTTGTGTTTTTTATTTTGGTCTTGTCTTCTTGATAATCATCATTAATATTTAATTATTAAAATAAAATAATTTTATAATTAATAATTGAAACTATCACCTTTATAACTTGGTGAATTTAATTTCATTGATAATTTTCTTTTTTAGCAATTATATTTATTGGAAGTTCAACTTATAATTTTAGCTTCGATATCACTTATAAGATCTCAGATGTCATCAAATTTTATCAAAATTTTAAAAAATTAATTGATTTAGAAAATACATATATATTAATTTTATAATTTATTCAACTTATATGAACATTCATAATATTTAACTATAATTTTCATTTATTTATCCTTGTCATGAAAAAATTGATATATAAGCTTGATTGATTTTTTTATTTTATTTGTTAACACATTAGAGAATTCAATTTAAATTTTATTTGAGATGATGATTTATCATTATAATAGATTTAGGATTAGTTTAAATATAATATGAAAGCTTAATAATATAAGAATTCAATTTAAATTTAACAATATTAATATGATATCATCTATTTTATATAATTAATTTATATGTTATATGAATAAATTTGTTACATTTGATATGAAATAATTCATATAACATGAAATGATATGATTAATTATAAAAGTAAAATAAAAAAAGACATGCATTGAATTCCAAGGAAAGCAAGATGCAAAATATCTTCCTTATTTGAACAAGAATTGTTATTCCCAAATTGAGTATATTCCTAATATGTATGATTGTTACTCAAGATCAAAAGAAAAATATAGAACAAAGTATTCTTCTAAGAATAAATTTAAAGGATATAAAAAGAAAAGAATATCGAGAAGAGAAAGAGCGGTTAAAAAAACTCTAATAGACCTTCAAGGTTAATTAGAAATAAAACCAACTTAAAGACAAAGATAGGATAGAGGCTTTTAAAAAAAAATATATGAAAGAGAACCTAAGTGTCCTGATGAAAAACCTCTAAGTAATTATTCATGTTATTGGATTTATAGTTTAAAAAACCATAAAGCTAATGCTTACGCATACAAAAATAAAAGAAAAGAAAATCTTTGAAGAATTTTCTTTGAAGATGAGAGTCTAGTATATAAACTATAGTAGAAGAGGATTTATCTCATGTAGATTTGAAATATATTTAATTTATAAAGTAGTTTTTAATTACAAAATTAATAGTGATGAATATGATTTATGGATAATATAAATATTAATGATGATAACAAATGAAGTTGTTATAAATGAAGAGTTACTCTCTTTAAATAATAATATGGTACATGAGGAATCATTCTAGTATAAGAATCCATTTAAAAGTTGTTTAGAATGGAAACTACCTAAGGTAGACATCAACATTATTTACAGTAAATAAAGATTCAACTTCAAGTCAATAATAGAAACTTATATTTCTAGTACTAAACTAGAAACTTTAGATGTATTGCTAATTTACCTCACCAAAATCAGAGAAATGGTTAATAAATTAGAAGGACAATATCAGTACATCCATGTAGGACTAGTACCTTTGTTTAATATTCTAACGAATAATATTGTGATAGCAACAATCTTAGATGAAAGGTGGAAAGAGTTTAAAGACCAACCAATATCAAGTGTTCAAATTAGCCTAGCTAATGGTTCAATTTGGCTTTAAAGTTATCTAAATTATTTAATCGATTTGAGCAAAAAAAAAAACTTGAAAAATTCATTAACTTTGAGAATCAAATTCAGTAAAATGAATAGAATAAGTTCTCAAGCTAAATAGTTGGCATATCAAATAAGATAGTATTTAAACTCATTAATACTATCAATCCTGGATTGAGGAACATTTCCAAAGTGATGAAATTGTTCAAGAAGGGTTCAAAAAAGTATAACCAATTCTATAAAAAAGCAATCAACTTTATAGAACTTAATTGGCCTAAGAGTTATTTCTCACTAACTTACTAAATCTTTTTGATAAATAAGATATTCTTAAATCACTTAGAAAGGAAAAAAATATAATTCTAAATCTAAAAGAGCCTATGAGAGGTTTTAGAATCTTTGATCTTTCACTTAAAGAACATTATCTTCTATAAATTCTTTTAGTTAAATTCTTAAGAAGATTGATTTCAAAAACCTTAGCCATACTTAGTCAAGAAGAATTAATGGCTAGAATATCAATCTTTATAGCTAAATCAATATCAATAGAAATTCCTAAAGTCTCAAACAGAGAAGAAGATGGTCAATCATCTGAAAGTAGGAGAATAATAAGATATAAAGAAACCAATTTACCTATTTATGCAAATGATTATGAAGTTTAGGAGAATATTAGAGAAATGAGATATGTAACTCTAATTCTTAAGGTTGTTAAAGAAATATAAACAATTTCTTAATAACGATCGATTCCTTTCAAGGAAGGTGGTTTCCTTTATTCTAATGACATCTTAAAATATTTTTAGCTTGGACGAAATAAATCTTAGTATATTCATTAAGGTAACATTTAAATTTTTAGATTATTATAATTATTCTTTAGATGCACTAAATGATACAAGTGCAAGAATCAATAAGACCGAATGCATTACCTGATGAATGATGGCATCAATTGGCAGAACCTATGGTACTAAGAATGGCAGGTAGAGAGGTGAATGTGTTACCTATTATGCGAGAAAAGTACCAATAATAATAGGTGATGTAAAATTCACCATTGATAGAATTTTAGTTTTCCTTAAATTATTTACAAATATGATATTAGGGAATGCTTTCTTAAAATGGTAAAGACAAAATCCTTTTGTGCAAGATGAAAAATATGTTTCTCTTACAAGTATGGAGATCACAACTTTGTAAACCTAAACTTAAACTTAAGTTTATTTTTATTTAATTAAAGTATTTGAGTTATATGGATTTATTCCTTTTAAACCAACATTTAAAATGTAAGCACAATATGGTAAAACATGGATAGATTATTTATTTGGACCATTGTCACACCCGGCCCATACCCAGGAGGACATGCTCCCGTGGCACAAACAACAGCCCCCAGAAGAAGACTGGTGCCTACACCACAAAGGATGCATCATGAAGACATCGTATGGGGACACATCTCTAAGCTTAATGGTGGTACGATGAAAGTAGTGTGATGTTCTATAATACCCTGGATAACCTGGCATACACTCAAGCGATACAATAAAAGATAGTTCTGTAACTTATATATATCAAATCTGTTTTGGGTAGTACAAATAAGTGAGTGCA
The DNA here is from genome assembly GCA_948192965.1 of Dalechampia spathulata. NCBI lineage: Eukaryota > Viridiplantae > Streptophyta > Magnoliopsida > Malpighiales > Euphorbiaceae > Dalechampia > Dalechampia spathulata. The sequence goes on from CANYBF010801730.1 coordinate 15,563, forward strand.
AACGTTAATCACCACTAAAAGCTATACAACTACTGCCTCACTACACTACACAACTAAAAAAGAGTCGGAGTACGCCTCAGGAGTCCCGTACCACGTCGAGACTTGTCTATCTCAGCTGACGACCTCTAATCCTTCTCTGCTCGCTCACCCAAGGGCTCTGAACCTACGTTCATCAAATGACAAACGCTGAGATAAACTCAGTGGTGCTAGAAACACAGATATACAGACATATATCACAACCATAAATCACATAACCACATCATTTGACTGACACAATAGAGCACGCAATATGTATATCATTATGAATGCATTCTCCCTCATCTGTTCCCTATTTTTCCTCTGATTTTCTTGTCATTGTGCACATTCCTTTTGCACACACTGGGTCCCGATAGGTAATGGTACTCATCTCCCGAAGGAGGCCATGTAACTGTGGAGTGCTCAGCACTCAATTCCTACTGTAGGTCTCAAGATTCATCTCCCTTCTTGGGAGGTTACTTATCTAATGATTCCCTAAGGAATCCCATAACAATGCATTGACCCTGTATGCCCAGAGCTGAGCTCTACCCTCATTTCTCGCTTTCTTTTCTCTCTTTTCCATGCATCATTCATCTCCATGCATGTCATCATGTCTTTACAAGCAATATGATACACCTCATATATAAAAGATTAGGCATTTCTCACATCATCAAGAAAAGAAGACATGAAATCCAAGCATCTTGATTGTAAGCATCAACATATTACATCAAAATGATACCATACAAATCACAATACCATGCCTAGACGAGAGTCAAGTCTCTAGGCAACAGTAATAAGCTAAAATATGGTAAGAGACACAAAGCTAGCACTAACCTGATAATCAAGCGACTCCTCACGTAAGCCTCTAACCCTGTCTCAATCAATCTCTATCATTTATTCCTCACTCTCGCAAGTTCAGAATGCTTAGGAACTCTAAGTGTTATATTTGGCAGGGTTTAGGAGTGTTTAACTGAAGAAAAAGGGAAGAAAGCTAAGTAAAAACGTTAAGTCATAACCCTTAAAACATCAAACTTAAGTCGCGTATGGCCGTACGAATCTTGGTACGCCCTTACCGAACTAAGACTTCTGATGCACATAATTCCTACAAGTGACGGTATGCCCGTACCCCATTTGATACGCCCGTACTTCCTTGATTTTCTTGACAAACCCAAATTCCTACGAGTTTGCGTTCAACCGTACCACCCTTTGGTATGTCCATACGCCCTCCAGGACCTAAAATCCCTGTAGCTCCCCTATTTTGTACGCCCATACGGTGACTCCGTACACCCATACCACTATCTAAAACCCCAAACTATGCTTATATCCCAGCTTATTCTCCATGGTACCTGTCACAACCTCCCTTGCTAACCCTAACAACACTTCTAAAACATACCTAAACACATATAATAGCCATCCCTTATCCAACCAAGAAGACACACTTCTCAATAAGG
>CANYBF010801790.1:0-16209 GCA_948192965.1 Dalechampia spathulata
TTTGACAATATGTTATGATACATGACATAAAGAAATGATAAGTCATCTTTATACAAATATTTAATATGGTTGGAATTTTATCATAATTCAAAATAGTCATGCTTAATGATTCATACATATATGACATGAAATTCAAATGAAATGATCATACTGCTCGAACTAAAAGATATGATGATCAAATTGACATCAATGCATCATGAACTATTAATGCTATAGATCTTTAAATGTTATGATTAATTGTATTACATGTTATAACTAGCACCACTGAGTTTTATACTCAGCGTTTATCAATTGATAAATGCAAGAACAAGCAAAGCCGCAGAAGAGAAACATTGAGGCAGCAGTAGGAAAAATCAATCTGATTGGTAATAAAAGAATATTATGGACTTCTTATAAGTATTAATCATGCAATATTTTAAATAAGCACTTTAGCACTTATTATGAATGTATGGAATCCCTTGTAAGATGATTATTGATTTTCTTAATGGGAATTAGTAATCATTCTACGAGAGCATGTTACGCAGCTAGAAGACGTGACAAGACCATTCCCCAGAGTATGGCAGACCCTCTGGTGTTGACATGGGATGATTTTCAAAGAGAGTTTTTGCAAAAATATATGTCAGCTACCTATACAGATTAGAAGCTGCATGAGTTTCTTAACTTGAAATAGGGGAACATATCAGTTGCAGAGTATGATAGGGAGTTTACACGGTTGGCTTATTATGCGATAAATATTTTGACTTCTGGTTGGGAGAGATGTAAGAGATTTGAACAAGGGTTGAACCTTAGGATTAGAGTGTTAGTTCAAGGTTTTAATTATGAAGGTTTCTCAGCTTTGATGGCCAATGCTTTGAACCAGGAGCGTACGATGCAAGAGAAGAGTGCCCGTTTTGAATTCTTGAGGAGACCGTTTAGAGGGTCAAGTTCTTCATCGGGATTTCAGAAGAGGGGCAAATTTCGAGGTTCCTTTTCTCCACGATCAGTTGATATTAGACCATTGCCACCCTGACGTGCACAGAGTGGAAGGTCTAAATTCTATAGTGATAGTTCAGGCACGGGACTGGGTTTATGTCGTACCTGTGGCCGAGCGCATCATGGAGCTTGTCGGATGGGTACAAACTTGTGTTACCAGTGTGGTGGTGTAGGCCATTATGCGAGAGAGTGTCCTGCATGGTATAATATGCCAGAACATACTATTTTGGAAGGTGGAACCTACCAACAGAATTTGATGCCCAAATCTAGTTCGGGAGGTTCCCATAGTTCAGAGAGAGGTAGAGGCAAAGGGAGAGGCCATAATGGAGGAGGTGGTGGCTCTAGTCAGGGGTCTGTGAATCAGATTGTTGAGGCTCCTGCCAGAGTATATAATTTGGTACAATGGGATGATCAACATGCCTCTGATGTGGTGATTGGTAACATTCTTATTTTTAATCATGATGCGTTGGTTTTGTTTGATTCGAGATCTTTGTACTCTTACATTAATGCAGGATTCGCTCGTTTGCTTGATATATTATATGATGGGTTAGGTTATGAGATAGTTGTATCGAGTCCATTAGGAAGGGATGTGATAGTTGATAGAGTTTATAGATAGTGTCCCTTGATTATTTATGATGTTTGTTTTCTATCTGATCTGGTATAGATGCCTTTCCATGAATATGATATTATTTTAGGAATAGATTGGTTAGCAAATTATAAGGCAGTGATGGATTGTCAATAGAAGATAATAACTCTTCAGCATTCAGAGCACCCCACAGTAGTGATAAGGGGTAATGTGCCGTCAGTGACCGCTAGATTGATTTCAACTGTGACAGCATGGAAGTTGTTACTACAGGGTTGTGATGCAATACTAGCACATGTGACAGATGTGAGACAGAGGGGAGTACAGTTGATAGAGATTCTGATAGTGTATGACTTCTCATATGTGTTTCCAAATGAATTGTTAGGGTTACCACCAAAAAGGGAAGTAGAGTTTGAGATAAAGGTGTTACCGGGTACTAAGTCGATCTCCATAACCCCATATCGCATAGCGCCACTGGAATTGAAAGAGCTGAAGACACAGTTGCAACAGTTACTAGATAAGGGTTTCATTAGACCGAGTGTTTCACCCTGGGGCACACCTGTGCTATTTGTGAAGAAGAAGGATGGTACGATGAGGATGTGTATCAACTACAGACAGTTGAACAAGGTGACGATCAAGAACAAGTATCCCTTATCACGTATTGATGACTTGTTTGACCAACTTAAAGATGCTGCAGTGTTCTTAAAGATTGATTTGAGATCGGGCTATGACCAACTCCGAGTGAAAGAGGGTAGCATAGTAAAGATAGCATTTAGAACTCGCTATGGGCACTACAAATTTCTAGTGATACCATTTAGGTTGATGAATACACCTGCAGCATTCATGGCGCTGATCAACATGATTTTTACGGATTATTTAGATCAATTTGTTGTGGTGTTTAATGATGATATTTTGGTGTATTCAAAGACACAGGAGGACCGAGTAGTTGCAAAGATTGTGAGAGAAATAGTTGTATGGTAAGTTGTCCAAGTGTGACTTCTGGTTAGAGTAAGTGGCATTTCTTGGACATGTGATTTCAGCTAATGGGATTCGCGTGGATCCGAGTAAGATAGAAGCTGTGCTTAATTGGCTGACTCCACGGAATGTCAGTGAGGTTCATAGTTTTCTGGGGTTAGCCGAGTATTATAAGAGATTTATGAAAGGCTTTTCTATGATTGCCATGCCATTGATGACTCTTCTACGGAAGGATATTCCTTTTGTTTTGACGGATGAATGCTAGCAGAGTTTTGACAAATTAAAGGAATGCTTGACTTAAGCTCCTGTTCTAACTTTGCCTACGCCAGGTAAAGAATTTATGATCTATAGTGATGCTTCACTTAATGGTTTGGGGTGTGTTCTTATGCAAGATCGGAAGGTGATTGCTTATGCTTTGAGACAGTTAAAGTTACATGAGAAGAACTACCCTACACATGATCTAGAATTAGCAGCTATCATCTTTGCATTAAAGATTTGGCGACATTACTTGTACGGGGAATTATGCTACATGTACACAGATCACAAGAGTCTGAAATATCTGGATACACAGAAGGAGTTGAACTTGAGACAATGACGTTGGATCGAGTTAATTAAGGATTATGACTGTGTGATTGATTATCATCTGAGAAAAGCTAACTCAGTAGTAGATGCATTGAGCCGAAAGATAGTTGCTGGGATGAAACAGTCACCATTGATGTTAGTACAGGAGGTGCGACAGTTGCATGCTTCATTAACAATGCAAATTGATTGTATTTTGGCACAGTTGCAGTTGCAAGTGAAACTGGCATTGACCGAACAGATTCAGAAAAGTGCAATGAATGACAAGGAGTATCAGAAGCAGTTATAGAAAGTGCAGAGGGGTAAAATTGCACTTTTTACTTTAGATGATGACGGTAATCTGAGATATGGAGTACGACTATATATTCCTGCAGATGATAAGCTAAAGGAACAAATTTTAGGGGAAGCTCATAGTTTGACGTATTCGTATCACCTTGGAAGTATAAAAATGTACAGGGATCTGAAATAAGACTATTGGTGGATCAGTATGAAGAATGATATAGCTGATTATATAGTTAAGTGTTTAATATGTCAACGGGTAAAGGTAGAACATCAAGTACCAGCAGGGTTGCTTAGTTCGTTACCAATACCGGAATGGAAATAGGATCATATCATGATGGATTTTGTTACAGGACTACCGATGATGCAAGCTAAGCATGATGCCGTATGGGTCATAGTGGACAGATTGACAAAGACAGCTCACTTTTTACCTATACGTATGGATTATAGTCTAGAGAGATTGGCAAGACTATATGTAGATGAGATTATCCGATTACATAGCACTCCATCATCCATTATATCAGATAGAGATTCATGGTTTACATCATAGTTTTGGGGTACTTTCCAGAGAGCTTTGGGTACTAGAGTTCATTTCAGTACTGTTTTTCATCCTCAAACCGATGGCCAGTCAGAAAGAGTGATACATATTCTAGAGGATATGTTACGTGCATGTGTCTTAGAATGGGAAGTTAACTGGGATTGATATTTACCATTGATTGAATTTGCCTATAATAACAGTTACCAGTCAAGTATTCAGATGGCTCCGTATGAGGCATTGTATAATAGAAGATGTCGGACGCCGTTACTTTGGGATGAGGTTGGTAAGCGGAAGTTAATTGGTTCTAAACTACAGATTAGCTTTACCACCAAAGTTATATCAGGTTTATAATGTGTTTCATGTTTCGACGTTGAGGAGGTATAGATCAGATCCATTGCATATAATTCAAGTGGAATCTATAGAGGTTCAGCCAGATTTTTCTTGCAATGAAGAGCCGATTCAGATTTTGGCTAAAGAGACTAAGCAGTTGAGGAATAAATGAATACCTTTGGTCAAGGTCTTATGGAACCATCACACGGGATAAGATGCTACGTGGGAAAGAGAGTCAGTTATGAGGGAACAATATCACTTATTCCCTAGTAGTCCAGGTTAGAATTTCGGGATGAAATTTAGGGGGAGAGAGTTATCACATCCACATTTGTGACCTTAGTTATGTTCCACTATTGTATGTGTATTGATAGATGAATGATAGAAATAAAATGTATGTATGTTTGATGCATGAGAATGTGATATGTAAGAGGTGGATAAAGGTGCTATAAATATGCATGACTTGTATTGATATATGTGTGTAGGTATGTTTGAATGTTACTTTTGAAATAATGTTGGTTACGTTGAATATGCTATGTTGGAACGTGTATTACATGCTAATTATTCATGGTATGAAAGGTAGGTAGGAAGAGAAGAAGTTTGATGTTATTGATGTTGTAGAAGTATATTATAGGTTGACTTGGTTAGGTACCTTGGGAGTGAGAATAGAGGGGGTGTGGTTTATGGATTGGTTGTGGTACGGGTGTACAGGTTACCGTACGGGAGTACCAAGCATAAGAAGTCAGTGGTAATAGCTTCTTGGAGATCATACGGGCGTACTAAGGGGTTGTGCGGCCGTATCGTTGCTCACAGGAAATTTAGCTTGTCAGGTAGATTGAGATGGTATGGGCATACTAAATGGGGGTACGAGTGTACCATTGCTCACAAGAAAATAAGATATCAGTATATGTTATTTGGTACGGGCATACCGAGTATGGTACAGGCGTACGCGACTTAAGTTTAACTTTTCAACAGATAAGTATAAAGATTTTCTTACTTTTCTTTCATCCTTATCTTTCTTAAACCCCTAGAAATAACAGAGTTAGAGCTCTTAAGTGCCTAGAAGTTGTGAGGGCTTTAAGATGAAGGTTGTGATTGATAGTATCGAGACTACGGGCATACGTTAGAAGTAGTATTGCTACATGTTTGTGCTAGTTGTGATGTTTGCTTCTTTTCTTGTCATAGGACCTACGTGAGGTCCTGAGAGATGATGTATTTTCCTTCTCAGATTGTCAATGACTTGTATTTTCTTATGATGAGCTGGCTACTTGTATATGAAGTGTGATGAATATGAAATGTCATGAATCATACATGCATAATCATGGCATGCATCAAGGAGTATAAGAGGAAAAAGAAAGAGGAAGAGAGAGATCTTATGGAGCTATATGCTCTAAACCTACTAGGTCACATAGATAATGGATTCCCTTTAGGAATAATAAAGTTTGATGCCCTATGGGAGATGAGTCTTGAGACCTACAGTAAAGAAATGGATTCATAGAACCATACAGTTAAATGCCCTCCTTCGAGAGATGAGTACCGGTACCTACATGGACCCGGTATGGAATGATATGTGCACATGTTACAGGAAAAGAAAGAAAAGAAAAGATGAGGGAGAATGCATGGCATGAGTGCATTCTCATTACATATGTTCATATAGGCAATGTGTTTGCTGTGCATTCTTATTTCTTATGTAGGATGATGGCTCATTATGATCATGCTATTATGTGAGTGTGATTGTTGTATGGCATGATACAATGTGATGATGCTAATTATCATTGACTCGATTGTGACTATGGTTGGTTTACTAATATGATGTGTATATGATTATGTGTTTCACTAGCACCACTGAGTTTTATACTCAACTTTTATCATTTGATGAATGTAAGTACTGAGTTTACAGGAGAGCAACCAGTAGAGCGTACAAAGTAGTGATCTTTAGCGTCAGTAGAGAAACCCCATTCTTGAAGTGGTACCGGACTGTAGAGGCATACTCTCCCATGTTTTGTTATTATAGTCTTAATTAATCATAGAGGCAGTAGCCGTTGTTGTATTCTTTTGGTAGTGATACTTTCAAAGGATGTAATTGTAACGAACTGCTATGTATGACCTTAACGTCATGTGTATATACAACTGGGTTGTTTGCTAATCTTAGTTGTTGCATGAATGAATGATTGGATATCTAGGTTATGTTACTTAAGATTTACCATACACCACGCTACCATTTCTTTATCACCAAAGAGTACAGTGACGTGAACCCATACAATTTTAATAGGTTATATAGACGATGTATCTTTTGTAGTGTGAGTAATGGGTTCCTCATGGGAGTTCGATATTCATGCTACGGGAGCATTTTACACCAGGTATGAGCTGGGCATGACATAAACTGTATTACTAAAATAACAAAATAAATACAGTCTTAGTTAAGTAAAAAGGAACAAAAAATACTTTTATAAATATTAACATGATTTCTTAAATGATGCTATGACATGATAAGTGAATAACATTGTTTTTCAATTGAGTAATATAATGGCATGTAATTATAGAACGATTAATGATGAAATGAAATATATTAATAAAAGATAAATATTGATTTGTGAATTAGGTAAATTAGTGGATAAACCTCACGAATCATCAAAGGATATTAACAAAGGAAAGGACATACCAGGTTTGTGCTAGTTTGTTTGGAAGTCCTCGATCATTTATTGATCAAAGAGGAAAATGTTTGGTAATGCAATAGCATTACACAATTAAATTAAGATATGTTATTATATTTGTTAATCATGACATATCCATAATACATAAATCATGGAACATGACATAACATTTCATGGTGAAATAAGAAGAAGAGAAAAGATTTGATATGAGAAAAATGTTATATAAATTATACTGGATAAATGTTATATATTCCTACAGGAATTAAATAAAAAGGGAATATGATATGCAAAGAATGAAAATTCAAGAGTTAAGTATTAAAAGAAATTTGATTGTGGTACCACTGATAAATGATAAATGAAAGACACAGTAAATGCACATATTTAAGAAATGAACAGAAATGAAGGAGAATGCATATCATAAATGCATAATAATAAATATACACTATTCATATACATGCTAATGATGATGATGACACTTGAAAATGGTTACATAAATTGATGAAATGGTATATATGCATAAGCATTTATCCTGCTAAGGTAAGAATCATGAATAGTGATTTATATGATAATAATTTGATAATATGGTTGATATTTTAAATGATATTTTGATATTTATTGAGATGTTATTCCTTATGATATTTGTTATATTTGTTATACTAGCACCACCGAGTTTTATACTCAGCGTTTGTCAATTGATAAATACAGGACCAAGTAAAGCCGTAGAATAAGAATGTTAGTGGCAGCAGCTAGACATACCAATAGGCTTTTGGTAATAGTTGAATTCTTAAAAACTTCTAATTGTGCAAATAGTCGTGCAACTATTAAATAAGCCCTTGGCAGTAAATTAAATATGGTGATGGTAATATTAATTATGTAATTAATAATGTACAATTACTTTTAAATATGTAAAATAATAATGTGTGCATAACAATAATGCAATAATGACTTAAGTATGAATGTATGTTAAACCTGGGAGTGTTAAACGAATTGGATTTTAGTAATAAGATTGAATACATATAATAATAATATAAAAAAAAATTTCACATTTAATTAAGAATGTATGGAATCCTTTGTAGAATGATTATTACTTTTCTGATTAGAGAATTAATAATCATACTATGAGAGCATGTTATGCAGCCAAAAGACGTGACAACACAAAGAGAGTTTACAATACTAGAATTGTAATACAATAAGCAAACATACTTGCTATTGAAGTTTTCTGCTCAAATGAAGCTTTGCTCTATAAAAATAGCCGTTAGAATTTGAATAGAAAGTATGTATTCTAAAAATAGAACCGTTAGACAGTGTTTAAATTGAATATGGGAAGTCACGTATGGTCATACGGGTTTCTGTATGCTCGTACCAATTCAAAAGCACATATCAAACATAAGGCAAAAGCTTGGTACGGTCGTACCACCCATTAGTACGTCTGTACAGAAGCACTTTTCTTGACAAGCAAAATTTCCTGCGAGCAATGGTACGCCTGTACCAAACTAAATTTTCTGATAAAATTTCTTATGAGTAATGGTACGCCCGTACCAAACTCAAGGAAACAAAGCCAACTTGGTATAGTCAGCCGTTTGCCTGTACCACACAACAAACATAAATGGTACGTCTGTACCAAACATGGTACGCCCGTACCACACATAGAAAACTTATTTAAAATTGCAAATAACTTAAATTGACTCACATAAAACACACACATCAAAATCCTGGGTCTAACAATGATATTATGAACATGAATCATACATGTAATAGTTTCCAATTTTACCCTTAACTTTTCATGGAATGTCATTTGTATTATAACTTATCATTTAACATATCATTAATTCTAACTTTATTTTAACTTGTGTTTACACATTTTAAACCATACTTTATCATATAATAACATGTTAAATATGCCAATGCTTCACCTTACGCACAAATTTCATCATAGAACTTCATTCAAGGCATTCAACAAAAGCATACCAAATTCGCAACTTTAATGCATATTCACTACTTTAATCATCTTTTCACTTTGTTTTTATTTCTTTCTCTATCAATTTCATATCATATGCAATTCATTTATCTATAAGACATTCATGCATTATATCTCATTCATGCATTTCATGCACTAATCAATAATTCACTATAACGTATGCATAGAATGCATGCACATGAGGATGTTATGTGTGTATGTATGTGACAAAATAAATATAGAAATAATAAAAATTTTTATTTAAAACTATCATGTTGATTTGAAAATACCATCTATAAGATAAATTTATCACAATTTTGATTATGTTGCAAAAAATAGATGAATTATTTTGAATAAAATCAAATTAAATCAACGTAGGTTATTATAATTATCAAAAAAAATCATGAATAAAACTTAGTAAATCAAAGTGATTTGATTCGGATTGGTTTAGCTATAGTGTTTTTTTTTTTATAATTTACTTCAATTTTTGCTTTTGACCTTCCTGACTTGATCTTAGACCAAATGCTAACTCTGTGATCTAAATGTCCAACGTTATATATGATAATAAGTAGGCAAATGTGTGGGATTAAGGACGCCTAACTCAAAGCTTCACGTTGACTCATCTTTATATCTGGGGATTTTCATGTAATTTTAGTTTAGCATGAAATTTATAGAATTATATTAAATTACCTAAAATTTAAATTTCATGAGTTTTAAGATTAATAAAATTTTAATTTTTAATTTGATTAAAAATGTAAAATTCATAATATTTTTATAATAGAATTAAATAAATCATATACGCTTAGAAATAAAAAAAATTGAAAAATTGAAAAAAATGCATATCTTACATATTTGAATTCCATTAAAATAAAAAATTCAGACTTATAAAAAAAATTCAAATCTACAGAAAATTTAACATCTCATGTAATATTTTATTTTTTTAAAATGAAACAATAAAATTTTGTAAATTATTTCATTTAAGTTTCTTTAAATCAAATGACTTGTTTTTAGTTTGTGATTATATTGGGATATTTTTGAAGCTTTTATTAAAATAATAAAATTTTTATGGGGTTATCTCTATAATAAATTTGAAGCAACATTTCCATGAACTAAAATAAACTTCAAATAAATTTATATTAAATCTTTAAAATATTTATTATTTTTATAATTCTTTTTAAAATATGATATTTTTCTCAAATTCGAAAAATTCTCATATATCTATAAGATGGTAAATAAATTTTATATACATGGAAAAGATGAAATAACATGTGAGAATAAATTTGAAAATATATCAATATCTTCAATAATAGTGTATACTCCCTTGGGTATAATTAGTGCCATATTCTGAAACAAATTACAATTCGCTAAGTTTTAAACAAAGAAATGGCTAATTTATGCGTAATGCCGATTTATTTTTTTGTAATTTTGATTAGGTAATAAATTAGGGTTTATAAAATGACTACAGAGTGGTTGAATTGAAGTATGAAAAGTTGCTTTTCATCTCTAAATTTGTTGATAATTAATCATGCAGGTTTGAGTTTAACATTAACATCGATTAATTTTAGCTTTGTTTGATAATGATGATTTAAATAATGTTTAGTATGTTAATTTAATTAAAATATTATTTTTTCAAATTATATTTTTTGATAAATTTGAAAATAATAGTTAATTCTTCTAAAATTTAGTAGTTAAATGTTAACTTTTTATTTATATTTGAATATTTTTTATTTAATTACTAATATAAATATTATTATCATAAAATATTTTAACTAAAGACTATTAAAATAACTAATTATTACTATAATCATTGATTTTAGGGAATTGTATGTTTTGATTACTTTTGAAATTTTATCATATTTGCGTATCATTTAACAATCTTGGATTCTTCCATTATAATATTTAAATATTTTGTAAACCAATCTGCAAAAGTTCCATCCACCCAACTATGTATACGGTTCAACTAATGATTAAGCTTTTCATATATTGTTCAAATTAGAAAAAAACACTTAAAAATGGTAATAACATATATAAATTATTGTTTGTATTCAAAATTAAAATTTTCGTAATCCTCTTTTATCACAACTACGTGATGATTACAAAGTGGTTAAGTTTCTAAAAATAGCGAAAAAGTCTCAGATGATTATAATAGCTTTTAGTGACTGCAACAACTCTCTTGGCATTAATCATTACTTCATTACATTGGTCAAAGCTACGAAATTATAACATAAGCCAAGGTTATTCAAGCCAGAGGATGAAAAACAAAAATGTTCCTATCACTTTCCTGGGAAAATTTTTCAACCTACACAACCCATCAATCAATGATTCGTAAACAGCTATAATTCTAGAAAATATGACATATCTCCATATGGATGATAACTCTTTTTACTAATTATGTTATCATTAGTCAGCTAATAGAAGTTGATGTGCGACCAACTGCCATAGCTTCAATGAACAAGGTGCGGTTGCAATCTTGGGCATTCCGCAACCACATCAGAGAAATAAAATACAAGGCAGTGTCCTCACGAAGAATGGGATCTAGTCACCATGTACCGAAATCTTGAAAATGCATTCATGATATTGATATTATACCTTATCTAGAAAGTTCATAATGTTACGAAATGAATAAAATTAATCTCATGTTCAAGAAAGATGCATGGTATTTATCGTAAATCAAGGATAAAATTTAAACTAAGCACATAAGCACCAGCTCTAAACCTAACTGAGTTGGTAAAAAGTCGGTGAATTATACATATATATATATGTACACGTCGAAGACTTGTGTCTAAAGCAGTCCATTACTGACATTTATGTGACCACTTCTTTTTTCCAGAAGATTTTTGTGTAGTTTACGTTCAAACCTGGTCTAAATTTCTTCCGGCCTGCAGCTAGCCCATCATTTCTCAACAAAAATTTTGCTTCAAGATCCAGGAACCAATTTATATATTCAGATATAGAGTGTTGTAAATGTTGGAAGACAATGTTTGAAGATTTTGATCTACACATATATATTTGTATCTACATATATATTTAAGGCACAATTCGTCTAACAACCAGTAGGTGAGACATCCTTGAGACAATTTCATTTCACTTTAGTAGTCATCTCTTGTTATTTTTATTGTTTTTGTTCTTTTCTCATTTCCTTTTTAACGTTAACGTCTGCCTATGCTTTCTTAAGTCTTTTGGCTGTTAATTTTTTATCAGAGGATGATGGTTGTGAAGAACTCAGCCCACCCATCTCGGAAAATGGCCTTTCAGGCAACTAAGTGTCGACAATGGAACTTGTTTACTCAAGTGAAATTTATTTTCTTGGTCACTTCAGCTTTCTTGATCTTACCTTATGCAGGTAAACTTTATCGCTTGTTTTCATGGTTTTCTTATTCATATGACTTCTACTTTGTGATTTATGTACTTACTCTCCTCTTAATTTTTTTTAATGTTAGATGCATATGACCCATTAGATCCTAATGGGAATATTACCATCAAATGGGACGTAATGTCTTGGACACCTGACGGTTATGTGGTGAGTAAACATTATCATTCTTTACGTAATTTGACGGTTAGATCTACACGTAAAATCACCCTTTTCTTTAGATCAAGTGTCAAGTTTCAAAATCCAAAGTCAAATATATACTCCACAAAGTAACAGAAAAGTTCTTAACGATATAGTGAACATGTCAATAATCTTTGAGATGAATCTTTCAGGCTACGGTAACCTTGAGCAATTTTCAAATGTACCGGCACATCATGAGCCCAGGCTGGACACTGTCATGGACATGGGCAAAAAAAGAAGTGATATGGTCGATGAATGGAGCTCAAGCCGCTGAGCAAGGAGACTGTTCCAAGTTCAAAGGCAACATACCACATTGCTGCAAGAAAACTCCGACAGTTGTTGACTTGCTCCCTGGTGTTCCTTACAACCAGCAATTCAGTAATTGTTGCAAGGGCGGTGTTGTGGCAGCATGGGGGCAGGATCCTGCATCTTCAGTTTCATCCTTTCAGGTCAGTGTTGGCCTTGCCGGCACCTCCAATAAGACGGTGAAACTTCCCAAAAATTTCACCCTGCTAGGTCCAGGACCAGGCTACACTTGTGGCCCTGCTAAAATTGTACCTTCTACCGTATTCTTCACACCTGATCGTAGGCGAAAAACACAAGCACTCAGTAAGTTCTTTCCCTGCTACATATCTGATCGATTATTAGATTGTTGCAAATAAAAATGTAATGTCAAGTCTATCTTCCTTTGTGCAGTGACATGGAATGTAACATGTACTTATTCCCAGTTTCTAGCATCCAAAAATCCCACGTGTTGTGTCTCCTTCTCGTCTTTCTACAACGAGACCATCACCCCCTGCCCTTCTTGCGCATGTGGTTGCCAGAACAAGAAAAACTGTATCATGTAAGCCAACCAATATTGCTTTCTCATTGTTGATCTGCACCCTACGTATATAAGGAATGCCTCAGCAGCTAATGCTGTCATTGAACTGCCATAAAAAAATTCCAGGGGTAACTCAAAAGCAGCACACAGAAAAGGCATAAACACACCAAAGAAGGACAATACTCCTCTGCTCCAATGCACGCACCATATGTGCCCGGTTCGCGTACATTGGCATGTGAAAGTCAATTACAAAGATCACTGGCGTACAAAGATTGCTGTTACTAATTTTAATTACAGGATGAACTACTCACAGTGGACGCTTGTAATTCAGCACCCGAATCTCAATAATGTCACCCAAGTCTTCAGCTTTGATTACAAGCCTCTGGTACCCTATGAATCGATAAGTGAGTACCTGAGAAACCCATTTATGATCAGAATGAAGCAGTTACCATTGATATAGTCATACTAATAAACGATTGAATCGTCTGTGCAGATGACACTGGTATGTTCTACGGTATGAAGTTCTACAATGATCTGTTAATGGAAGCCGGCCCTTTCGGAAATATCCAGTCTGAGGTGCTTCTTCGGAAAGACAAGAATACTTTTACCCTGAAGCAAGGGTGGGCATTTCCGAGGAAGGTATACTTCAATGGCGAGGAATGCAAGCTGCCACCACCTGACGCGTATCCGTACCTGCCAAATTCTGCCAAAAGAAATCTAGTCGCACTGCTTAGAGTAGCAGCATCTTTGCTGTTGATGTTATTTTCAGCTTGGTGATTAATTTTACATGGGGAAAAATGATTCTTCACATCTTTTTTTGTAACAGATAAGGAGTCCATTTTGAAAGTCATAAACATTTTTTCGTAACAAGTAATTAAATCATTGTTTCCACTCATGAAGATGATAGAAGGTGTTGAATAATTCACTTGCAGAAGCTTGGCTTCTTCTGGATTCAAGTTTGTTGCAAGTTTTTAATTTGAGTGAAAAATAAAAACAAAAAGAAAATAATATATGAGATATTTAAATATAAAAAGATTCAACACATGATTCCATTATCAACCAAATTCCTAAAAAAAACTGCAACTAACATAATCATGGAAAAAACAATATCAGAAAAACCAACTACTGCAGTAACTGATGCACGTCTTCAACAAAGTTTATCTACTCCAGATTTCTGTTCTATGATACAGATGCAACATATAGAAATAGAAAATAAATATGCAGACCAACAGAGTGACCAACAATGAACGTATTGAATAATCAAGGATATACTGAGCAAACGTGGATACAGTTTATGTATCAAATAAATGAACGCATTGAAGTATAACTATAACTAGGGCCAAGTTTCTACTGCCAACCTATGAACTGCGAAACTACACCTGAAGTGCCCTGTATTGCATTAAACTGCAGAATTATATATATTTGAGCCCGTAGATAGGATTTCTTTATGTCCCAGTGTAAATCACAGTAGATCAGGTCTCTAGATTGTGAGAAGAACAAATAGCTATTGAAGCTTGTCTCGAACATGATGCATCATATGTAACTGAATAAGAAGATGATATACACCAAGAATGACATGACTGGGAGAGATAACGAGAAAATGAGATGGCAACTATCATTTAGCAACCATGGGTAGGCATCTGGAGGTGGCATAACCAAACTATCACCATTGAAAATCTGTGTGAAGTTATCAAGGTTGGGATGTTGCATGACCAGATTCCATTGCGAATACTTCATTCTATAATTGAACTTTGCAATTGAAACCTTCACCCACCAGTGCTCCTTGTATTCGAGCTTAATATGCCAATGGATTCGAATTGGGCACATATGCCTTGTACATTTGACCCAAGGCACATAATCAGATTTGGTTCACAAAGATGAATGAGAACACTTGCTCCATAAAATTACCAGGCCTTGTTGTGCTTTTTTGACAGCCACATGCATAAGTTACCAACCTATTATTGTGTTATTGTAGAAAGAGGATAGAGAAACATAGCAAGTGTGTGTGTTTTGGTCCAATAATTATGAATGCCTTCAAGGTACGTTCCAAGTCACCTATCACATAGAAGTAATGGGGCATTTTACATATTTATTGATGAAAATAATAAAAATTACTAGTTTAGGGTAGAAAGCAAAAAAATTACAATCTTAAGGTGAATTTTAACCTGGCCACCGATCAAACCGGCGGTCAGACGACGTGGCACCCACATATGCAAATGGCATGACGTGGCGTGACGTGGCATGACGTGACGTGGTGTGACGTGTGTGCAGGAGAGAGAGGAGAGAGAGAACCGACGACCAAAATGCATTTTCCCCCCACATGGCATTCCCCCGACAGCCCCTCCGAGCGCTCCCTTTGCAGCCCTACCCATTCCCCCCGACAGCCCCTCCCAACCTCGTTATAATTATTATTAGAAAAAATATTTATTATATTATAATAAATTATATAATGATTTAGTAATTATTAGATTAATGATTTAGTAATGAATATTTAATAATTATGAAATTAAATGTATTGATAATAATAATTATAATAAAAATATTGTTTGAATAAAAGATTATTCAATGTAATAATATTAATATTAATTATAATTAATAGTAACATGAAGTAATAGTAATAACAAAAAAATAATAAGTATTATTAATATTATTATAGTATAGAACGACTTAAAATTCTGACCACTTCATGACTTAAACATATATAAACATAAATAAAAAGTATATTTAAAGTAAAAACTAAAATAAAAAAGCGATTACTTGACTTCAATTTGAAAAGAAAAAAATTAAAATTTAATTACTTTAGATTATAATAATTTCTTAACTTATTTTGATATAATAATCGTAATAATAAATTTGTAAGTATTCATAATATATATAAAATATTAATAAAAAATAAGTTAATAATAAGTATTCATATGAATAATAATTAAAAATAACAACAGTTACGATTACAACTAATAATAATAATAATA
>CANYBF010801918.1:0-29592 GCA_948192965.1 Dalechampia spathulata
GGTCAATATATGATGATGGAATTCCTTCGGGAATCATTAGATATGTGACCTCCCGAGAGGGGAGATGAGTCTTGAGACCTACAGTAGGATTGAGTGTAGAGCACTCCACAGTTATATGGCCTCCTACGGGAGATGAGTACCGGTACCTATCGGGACCCAGTATGTGCGAAAGGAACGTGCACAATTACAGGAAAACAAGAGTGAATGAGTGAAAGAAGAACGAGGGAGATTGCTAGGAGCAATTGCATTTGCATTGCATGAGATGCTAGGTTGCTATGTTTATGATATGACGTTTATGATGGATTGCTCTGTGATGTATATCTATTTATTTGTGTTTCTAGCACCATTGAGTTTATCTCAGCGTTTGTCATTTGATGAACGTAGGTTCAGAGCCTTTGGGTGAGCGTTCAGAGAAGGAATAGAGGTCGTCAGCTGAGACAGACTGATCTCGACTTGGTACAGGACTTCTGCGGCATACTCCAATCCCCTTTTTGGTTGTGTAGCTAGGGTGGCAGTAGTTATGTACTTATTGTATAGTAGTTGGTGGTTACACTCACGTATTGTATAACAGGTTTTATGTATATGAGATACAGTATTGCCTGTTTTTGTATGTTGCTTGAGTGTATGTTAAGTTTATCTAGGGTATGTTTGCGCATTACGTTGCTTTCGTCACACGACCACCAATACGCTTAGAAGCGTGTCCCCATACGACGTTGCATGATGTATCCCTTGTGGTGCAGCCACTGATCTTCTTCTGGGGGCCGTTGTCTGTATCACGGGAGCATGTCCTCCTGGGTATGGGCCGGGTGTGACACTCAAATTTTTTTTCTCTCCTATTTTCTCTCGTAGAATTTGTGATCTATAGCATGCAAAACTGCTCTCCAGAGAGACAAAATGCGTACCACCTATTTTTTTTAATATGAGTAAATAATTTCAATGCCACCTTTAACAATTTTGATGCCGCTTCAACAATTGTGGCTGCCCAAGATGGCCCATCTCACATGTACATTGTTCAATGAACAAGAATTGTACCGCCTTTTCAACTTATATTGCAAGCTGTTACTTCAATTCATTATCTGTGATCATATACTAGCGTTTGCTTTCTGCAATCATTTGATGTTGGGTTCTGAATAATGCAGGAATATTCTGAAGGCGGGCTTGATGGTGGAAACAAGAGTTCTAAGGTTATTGATGACATAAAATCAAACAAGCTGATGATCATAACCTTTTGCGGCCTGAAACTGTTGAATCATTGTTTGTGTTGTTCCGAATAACAGAGGATCCTAAGTACGTTCTTCACCATTCATGCATTAGGTTATATCGACTGCGTATGTGAAGACTTCCTTTTGTGTTTTACTTAATAACCGACTCTCATGCGCTGCAGATATCGCCAATGGGGTTGGCAGATCTTTGAAGTGTTTGAGAAGTACACAAAGGTGGAATCTGGTGGATACAGCTCTTTAGAAGATGTCACAGTACTTCCTCCCCCCAGAAGAGACAAGATGGAGACCTTCTATTTGGGCAACACGCTCAAGTATTTGTACCTGCTATTTGGGGATAGCTCTAATATTCCATTTGATTAGTTTGTCTTGAACACTCATTCTTTTCCTATTAAAGGCACATGAGGATCGATTTTCTTTTGCATACAGAACGAACATACATGCAGGAAAACACGCTTCCCGCATAATTTACATGGTCAGCCCTGGTTCAAGAGCGGAATCATTGAAGCGGTAATCAAGAAATGAGGCAGCGAACTCGACTTTCTGTCTTTCCTTTGCAGCGCACCAGTCATTTGATCTGCAATCGGTTGTGTACAGAGCATTTTTATTTGGGTGGCCAATTTATAGGGACCACCAGATGGTAACATGATTGTAAGATGATGTATTAGTTTTAGTTAACATTCTAGTTTCATAATTAAATGTGGGTAGGGTTCTTACTCCAAAGTATGGACTGAAATTGCAATAATTTGTATTGACTGCCCAATTTTCGGCATACACTGGAGTTTCTGAGGCCTACTTGTTGGCCGATATTTGACATTGCATGTATTCTTCCTTTTCTTTTCTAATATTTTTGTATACATTGCTCAAAGCATTGAGATTTTTGCAGGTCTGCATCAAAATTGCCACTCGCGTTTAGGTCACATCAATCTAATTTTTCAAAGTCATTTTGAAGGAGAAAGAGATGATCTCCATCTCGAATTACACAAATATCATCTATTTCTGCATTGTCAGCACTGATGACTCTTGTAAATGTGTAGCCTCCGAACTTTTTACCTGCAGTGTCAGAAGGCGATTGGATAAAGCAAGGATAATGATGTTCGAGTTTTATTATCTTTGTATATATTTACTCTTATAGGCATTTAACATAATGATTAACGTAGAAGTTTTGTTTCTAATATTCAAGTGCTCTGTTGATGTCCATTTTGAGGCCAAACAAAGCTTACCGCCAATTGTGAGCAGATCTTTGATCGAATAGGGGAGGACGATCAACTTCCCATGGGATCTCTGAGAAGCATTGTTGTGAAACTGCATATGGATGGTGACTCTCTTGGTGGTTATTGTTTTTGCTTCCATATTGTTGGGACAGCTGTTAGTGTGCGAACTGTAGCTTGTGGGTATGGCATTGAAATGGAAGTTGAAAGGAGCCGGCTCGCTGATTCCTTCATGTTTTCCTCGACTAATCGTACCATTGTCAGTAGTTTCTAGCTCCATAAGATCTATTTTACGTTCATCTACTTGCCTTCTATTTTCATAACCTAGTAAGAGGTCATATATCCTTCTGTTTCCTTCTTGTTCTGCTGTAGATTTTGGGAAATGCCCCCTGGAAGCTTTCTTATTCATACTTGCTCCTCCTTCCAGAGGAATCTTGAGCATTTCTATACGCCCCTTGCCAACATCAGCATGCAGAGCCGTTTGGATTGTGGAATTCGAATCTGCCGCGTGTTTCATTACAGTATGACCTGTGCATGTTTCGCTGTTTTCTCCTCCTTCAGGTTCCTTAAAAGACGCATTTCCCGCTGAATTGTTTCTACTTCCTTCTTCAAAACAGCAACCTTCATTAGGTACAAGATCACACCGTTCTTTCAGAATCACCCCTGGATCTCCGTTTTGGCTATTCAACCCTTGCAGTTTCTGTGGTAGTGTAGGACAAAAGTTCATTCTGACAAAGGCAGAAAAAAAAACATTTGCCAACAAGAATATGGATTTTTCTGCAGCATTACATACCTTGAAAAGATTACTCATTATTATGCGACCATCTTCCTGATTCGCTTGTATGATATTCATCAATGAAGTTCTAGGCAGTCTCAGTATTTGCGAAAGCTCAGTGGTCCTAGCTGTGAACGGTTGTGGCCTGTAAAATAACACTCCTATTTCTCCAAAAATATCCCCAGCGGTTGCTTTTCCAATAATCTGTCCATTGCATGCAACGATATAGAAATCTTACTGAGAATACTTAGCCATTAGTTCAGTCAACAAAAATTGTTTAACTCTTGAAAAAGTAATTTACCTGATTGCTTCCATCTTCACAGGATATCAAGTTCTGCAACAGGGAATCAACATCAATGCAAATGATTGTCAGCAGAGATTACATCCTGGAATTAATAGAGCATTGATAAGTTTAAAACTATGATTACCGCTGTTCCTGAAACGAGCAAGTAAAGATCTGTAGGAGCTTCGCTCTGCAGAATTACGTCTTCTCTTGGTGGAAAATATTCAGCGTCCATTTCTGATGCCTTTTGCAAAGAGTGAAATACATGGATGAACAATCATCGTATCTACGAATGTTAACATTGTCTTTCCCATACAAAGAAATACTATCAAGTAATCAGATAAAGAATTACCAGTTGGAAGAGGAAATCATGGGAGACCCCGTCAAAGAGATAAACATTCTGGAGAATGGGGTAGAAAAGATGGTGAGCAATGCTTGAACGAATAGCCTTTGGGAGACCATTCAAGGTTTCTTGCTGTTTCAGCCCTTCTGTTTTGAACCTGAGACACAAATGTGATAGCATTTGATCCTGTATGCGATGTGGCAGCTGATTTCTTGCTGCAAATTCTGAAGCCGCCCTGATTTGGTCCCTCTATCATTACCCATGTTTCCTTAACATCAGTTTACAATTCCATTCCTCCACCAAATAAATTCACTACAAAATTACTTTGCAAAACGACAAATTTACAGTTGAACTTCCGTACGAAAACTGTAACCACCAATTAGCCCATAACATTTTTATTTATTCATTTTAATATTTCCACCAATTTAGCACTAGTAATTTCATGAAAGAATAAATACTAAAGGTACAATATAAATCATAATATTAAATAATAATATATAAGTATATATAGGAGTAAATCATTTGTGAAAATTGACCAAATTTGGTTCGGTTTACAGTTATACAGGTTTTCTTACTAGCCATTAACAGCATGACAGCAAAGCAGATAATGTTGTACTGCCTTACATTATGCGATTGAACTTTTTTTGTTGGCTTTCTGTCTGAAGTTTTGCATTTACTGCTAATCATGCAGAATAAGAAACATACAAAGTTCTGAGTTAAAATCACCGACTGGAATCTCTTTAAAAATCCAGCTGATTGAGACTTGTAATTTATTCAAGTCCACTTGGCTTGATTTCATTTTTATCCATTTCTGAATATTAATAGCAGGTGAAAACTTGTAGTACAGGTAGATATAGAGGCAGGAGGGACTTACAAAATTCCTAGTGCGGCTGGTCCAGTGAACCACAAGGTTTGTCATGTTTCCAATTAGATAAGCTGTCAATCCCAAGTTAAACAGCATGTAGAAGATATCAAAAAGCATTTCCCTGGGATTTTCAGCATGCAAATCACCATATCCGGTTGTGGTTAGTGTGGTAATAGACCAGTAAATTGCTGTAACATATCTGTTCCATAGGCTGTCCTCTTTGAAATTCGGGTTTACTGCACCTATCCAGGTTTTCTCTGGATCTGGATACTTAGCTGCAATCAAGTAGTTGAAGCATCCAGCACAGTGTACTGCAAACAGGGTGACCTGAAATTCAAGGACAGAGGGAAAGATAGTTGAGAACTATAATAATATATTTCTGTCAGGACACCAGGTTGTAGTTTCTGTTTACGTACGGAAACAAGTTTTGTGCAACGAGTCCAGAAATAGTTGAATCGGATGTCCTTCTCTAGTCTGAAAGATGCAAAACAGCCGATGAGTTGAGTTTTTTTGGGATATTTGTGTTGCAAAAAATGGAAAATATTGAGAAAATAAACAGGTTGGTGGCCTGTGTTTGACGACCGACCGACCTTGCAAACAAAGAGCTAACCCGCCGGAGACGCCAGAGCCGAAGCATGTTGAGTACTCTAAAGCCAATCTCGCTGCTGCTTTGATGTGTGAACAGGAGACTGAGAGACTGAAATGGGGCAGTTGAGCAGACGTCGAACATAAACCATGTTGATATGTACCTACGAGTTGGAGTCGAATGATTTCTCCGATGGACCAAAAGGAGAATAAAAGGGGTTGCGCCATTGGCTGGAACTAGATTAAGCCGATCCTTATAAATCATAATGAATGGGTGATTAAATGCTGGAAAACTTTTGCTCACCTGATTGCTATTTTCTTGGCATTATCAACAAGAAGATAAGTTTGGCTGTCGAGATAAGCAACGAAAAAGGTGAGAACAATATCAATGGCGAAGAAGCCATTGACAATGTTGTCGATGATGAAAAGCGCATCATCTTTCTTGTACGTTAAAAATGCGAACTCAAACGGAGAGATCCATGCAGAGTAAATGACGAGAACAACCAGCCACATCTCCCAAGCCCTGTAACGAGGAGTAGGACGTGAGACGATGCAGCTATAAATCTGAAACAAAGTTAAAAAAAGAAGAAGGAGGAGGAGGAGGAGGAGGAGGAGGAGGAAAAAACGAATATTATTATCGTGAATCATGACAGTCATATAACCACCTATAACGGGGACTATAGGGGGAAATTATGTGTCTTGGAAGTTTGGTTGTCTGGTTTATTCTGGCTCCAAGTGATGGGAGGAGATCACTAGAAAAGAAGTTGGCATGGTAGATACTTTCCATTTGAACGTTGTCGCTACAGAATCGCTGGAAGAAGTTTTTGACGCAGGAAATTGACATGTTGAGACTTTATCAAGTTCTTTTAGCAATACTGTTAGATTGCAGTGGAGAAAGTCTCATGGAAATGGCTTTATTTATACAGACTCGATAAAGCTTGTGATTGGTGACACGGGTTACCTCTGCTTTTTTTTTTTCTTCTTTTATTTTTTTCCCTGTAGAACGCCTGATATAAGATGATTCTGCTGAAGGTTACGCAGCTTATGCAACTAGTGCGTCATTAAAAGCCAATTTCTATTGGCGTTTTGATTTCAGAAATCCCACAGGACAGAGATGGAGAAGTCTTTCGTCTACTCATGGATGCCACGTGGTCCAACTACATCTTTCTTTCTGAGTATAATTTGTCACAAAATACAGGATTTCTCTTTAACATGGTATTTCACTTTCTAAAAACAGAAAAGCGATTTATAATTTAATAATTTGGTGCTGTAAGCTAAGATATTCTGATATCTGAGACGTTTATCAGAAAGACCCTGAATGCTGTATTACTTGGCGGGCTGATCAGAGCCATATGTTCCCTTCTTTCTCTTCTGTCTACATTTATCGGCAGATACATTTCCGCCGACCTTCTCCTCATTGGCCCACGTCCTTGATTACTTGTTGATAATGCATATCTTCCTTGTTTTATCCAAATTCTAAAACCTTATTAAGATTATGCTTCTTCACTGTTTTGGATTAAATATATCAGTTTTACAAGCTTCAAGAATCTCCAAAGGAAACCGCCATAATGTTCTTCAGTTGATCTTAGGCGATATATATGTATATATGCACCATTAATGGGGGGTTGCATGTGAAGATAAACTTGGCAAAAAGTCATCATTGTAGTTTTTACATGTGAAAGAAGATCAGGGACCCAGATAGATCACGGAGGTCCCCCAGGGTCTCTTCCATGAAGATTCTTCCTCGCTGGTAAGCCTGACCAATGGCATAAACCCTTGCCAGATTTAACTCACCAACATTTACCTTTTAAAGTGTCTATGTCTTTGTATGCATTGGCGGATAAATTTACCTGGAACCATGATTCTCTTATTAATGATATAAATTTCATATCAGGAAGCTAAAGAGGGTTGGAGTTAAATGAGGAAGTGGGAGCAATTAGCATGATTTGCACATGATGTGTCGAGAGGCAGGGGAATCTTGGTGCCTAAAAATCAAAATACATAATCATCACAAATATGTATAGTTGGCGTTGCATATTTATTTTTTCTACTTAAATTAATATATATTTTTTGGTTAGTGTAATTTATTTTAAAGAAAATTAAATACCCAAAAATTTGGATATTAAATTTTTAATATTGACATTAGTAATGTATGCTGTAATATCTAAGTAATTAAAATGCTATATGTTATGACAGTCATTTAACAGGTGAATGGGTCGTGGTCCAAATCAGACAATTTTTGAAATGCAAAAAAGAAAAATGATTAAAATTATGGAGTTTGGTAGGTACAGGGTGCCTACGAGTTTAGGTTGATTAGAGAGGGAAGTTTGGTGGGTCCGCTGTTCAAATAGTCCTACACTCTGAGAAACTTTGAACCGGATGCCGACTTGGATCCCCGGTTCGGTTCATATATACTGCCATAAGCAAAAACAATTAATAAATACTCCTCCTCAATTATGACTCTGAGATTTTCAATCATTTAATTAGACTTTATCATAAGCTACGTGTCCATTAAAAGTATAATATAATCATTTTTAATTTTATTTTATCCAATAAAATAGTAATAATAATTGAGTAACCATATTTCAACTAATTGCAACTGCAATTGGTCTTTACTTGATGTCCGACGCAGAATTCATGTGATAAAAACTTTATTATAAAATTTGCGATGGCTAATCTACGGCATTCCCCACCACATAATTACTCTGTAATATAACCAATTTCCCTTCAAAATCAACCATTTACAATAACCAAGTAAAGTAAAATAAAATAAAAAAAAAGAGACAGTTCTCGTGATTATATATATAGGGATGGATGGCCAACAGAGAAGAAGAATAAAAGGGGAACTGGAAAGAGCTGTCTGTGGTCCTATGAGATGATTTGGATGAATCAAAAAGTAGTAGTAAGCAAAAATTTATGGAGACGACCACCATGTGGTCCAATTTCATAAGGCTTCGAACTTCTCCGGCATCCCCCATTACATTCCAAATTTAGGCAGCAGTAACAGTGATATGTCTCTACTCCAATCATCGATTCTTTCCTCTCTTTTTTTTTTTAATTTGTTTCCTTTTTTTGAAAAGTAACGTCTTCTTTGGACACTGTTTGAACATGAACTCAGCTCCATGATTACTTTGTATCCAACCCACAACGCAAGTAGATTCCGTTCTCTCTCTTTTTCTGAAAATCTTGTAGCTTCCTTTAGAAGAAACTTCCCCACCGGTGATTCCAGAATCGTAAACCCTAAAATAAAGAAGCGAGAATTCAGGGGGGGGAAACATGTTTTAGCACGCTGGAAGAGCAAAATGATTAATTGGCATCTTCCAGGCTGAGTTTGACGATGCGTTCCAAGTTCCAACCACATGTGGTCATTGTTACGGCAACGTTGTTGCTATGAATGTGCCAGGTTTACTTTGTAAAGCATAATCGAGATGTCGTTTTTGGTTCTTAGTGCAAGAACATTCCATGTTGAATTGGAATAAATAAAAGGGTATGCTAAAATCAAGATAAATATATATAATATAGTGAAAATGACATGAAAAAGGATAATGTAACATCTAATAATGATAAGTTAGGACCTCCAAAGTACAGAACATTTTATTTCTTTCGGTTATTGATAACAAGGAACTTATTAGAACAATGGCCCCCCGATACTTCCAGAGGATTCGAGTTGCTTTGCCTGTTCAACGCTATCAATACGAGCTCAGTTTTTGACCTTTGTTTGACCACGTTATATTTTTAAATAATTTCATTTTTAAAATAATAAAAGAAATTATGAATCTTCGTTCATTTACACGTGCAATCCATATGATAACAGATATGGCTTTTGGCGAGCTGAAAAGGTTGTTGGCAGTGGCCAATTTGGCAATGACAATGCATTTTCATGGTGGGACAGTTTCTCTTCCCATCAAAAACCTCATGATTTCTTCCATATTCTTCCCAACTGAAACTACCATTTAGGGTCCGACTGGCCTGACCGGATCAATCTAATCGGTTTGATTAACTTTGAAGGTTCGCATACCATACTAATCGATATAATCAGTTTTCAGAGGCAAGATTAACGGAAAACCTGCCAAATTGAAGGGTGCACCTGTAATGGCTGGTTGACCTGTCCGAAATAATTCATAGCACATTGCATGTTAATAAAGTATATGTGTATGTCCAAACCATATAAATGATGTGGTTGGCGAGATCTTGTTGTTGACTTTGTTGGGAAATTGTTACCTTAAGAGTTTGGATTATTTCAGTGTAGCTCCTGCCCAGATATCATGGAGACAATTAGGCTCCTAATTATTGATTCTATTTTCATTAAGCTTTTGTCTTATTTCTTATAATATATATATATATATATATATATATATATATATAATAGTGAAAAATCACAATACAGAGACGTAAAGTTATATATACACATGATTGAGATGTACATCTGAACCTAAAACATATAATATAATAATATTCCATCATTTATTAGATGGTTTAATTTTTTTACACAAAAATATTTCAAAACCTTTTATTAATAAAAAATCATATTATAAATGAATTGATGATGATTTATTTCATCAATTTTTTTTTATCAAACATTATATTTATTATATAATTTATTTAATCAAGCTTAATCAAATATGAATTTTCAATATAATCAAATCATATTAATCATGCTGAAACCCAGATGATGTTCAGATGGTGATGGGGTTTGGCGTTGGATCCAACCTCAGCTTCTGGAAGGAACGGCATTCTTTTGGAGCACGAGAAAGTAGCATATGATATCATCTGCATCTTGTAAAACTAGAGGCGAGATTCTGTAATATATCATGCACGAACGTGATTGTATAATAAGAGTGCACTTCGTACAAACAATAATTTAAACCATTTTGTCGGTTGATATTTGGGTCGATAATTCGTACAAATGAGCTGTTGATATGATTTTAATGCATAAGGGGTCTGCATATGTGTGATTGACATGGGCACTAATTAACAACCACTTTCCTTATTAGTCTTGAATTGATTCTGTAATTGAAATTTTATTTGAATGACTAAAGCATATGTGTGATTGGTGATTAATTAATGGTGTCGATACTCTGTATTATTAATCCCATTTTAATTACTACTATTGTTTTAGCTATCTTTTGTTCTTGTATTTGAATCATCGAATTATCTTATTGGGATTAATCTAATTTCTTCTGAGTAACTGGTCGCTTGTTAAAGTCATCTTTCATACAAAAGCAACAATGTTGTCAAGACAAAGTGATGACTGGGCAGCTAATGCCCACCCATTAAGTGCAAGGGACATGAGTAGCCAAGGAGGCTACAATTATGCACATTGATATCTAAAAATAAACCTGGGAACCAAATAGCTAGATTGATACATGTATCGTATAAGATCAGTAGATGATTTCGTAACATGCAATATATGTTAAGTGGGTGATGAAGGGGCAAGGCAGGCAGTTGCATGTACCACTATAATATGGCTTTTTCCAATCATCTCATGTGACCAGAGCCTTTCATGCTCCACAACTTACTCAGTGGTTGGCAGTATGAAAGCTGTACGTAACTTTCTCTCCTTAACCAAAACTCCCTAATGGGTATAGAAGATTAATTATCTTAAGTAAACACTACATAGTGCTTAATTTGTTATCTTAGTCGATCATCATCAGCAAGAAAATCTTCTTCCTTTGATGCATTGATTTATAACTTGTGACTAATCTGCTAATGATGGAGATGAGTACTAATGTTAATGTCATTATCAGAAATCTGTAACTATTTATATATTCTCAATCAATGACAAATGAACTCTAGAATTGATCAGACCATTTCAAAATATGCCATTGGGATGCCCTATTGCCAGCTTAGTGAAATAAAGCTACCAAGCAGAGTTGAAGTAGCATCTGCCAACTGGGGATGATGGAAAACGATCATAAGCGGGAAAGGAAAAATGATCCTCTAAATGACTTTTAAGGAACTGTTCGATTCTTCTTCTGCTGAATAGAAAGTGAGGAAAATTGTGATTATGCTAAGATACAATCAAACACAGTCGCCATCATCATTAGCATGCTTAAGCAATAGCTCAAGGAACGAACATGGACAAGACAAAAAGAGGAAGGAGTTTTGCTCGCATCCTCATCCAAATATCTTTGGCTAAGTATTAAATAAAAGTTGAGTGAGTGGTCTTTCTCAATGAAAGTGCCAAACTCTCATCATGGTCCCATTAAGTATAATTATTAAACTAATACCCTCTTCATTTTCAAGAATCTATGGCAATACAATATTTGTCATATACAAACACATACACACATGTACATGTATATATAAAAGATTCTCATATGGCTAGCTCCAATAATTACATTAATTCAGATCACGTATCTTTTAACCTGTGTCTATTCGGTACACCAACTTGTTCATATGGTGCAGCTTTTCACATTGGCACTTTGCTTCTTTCATCATATGATGATGACTTCTTATACTTATGAAAGCTGGTCCAACAGATCTATGGCTCCATCATTAACAAATCACGATCTTAATTTTACAATACATATCTTTTTTTTTTTTAATTATTGAATATTACAAGAATGTACTTGATAAATCACTTTCCAAATAAAACAATTGCTTGTGGCTAGAGCTAAACTAATACTTGGGGCACAGCTTGATTGTCTTTTTAACAAGAGCAGTTGAAAGAAAGAGGCAAGTTTGGATGCATATATCCACGGATTCCAACCAACAATGCCATTTCACGTTATGTAACCAATATCCACTCGATAATCGATCAGCCCATCACACATGGAGTGACCACTTACTGTCACTAAATAATAAACTAACATGTAATGCATATTATACGAGGTGGATATGCAATTGTCGGTTTTTGGTTGTTTCTTTGTCGCAATACCATGCATAAATTAACCCACGCCAATGGCTGCATTTACAGCAAATCTGCTGCATCTACTTATTCTGTCATTCAGCAAACGTATGCTTATTGTAAAGATATGAAAAAGTTTACTTTTTTTTATTTATACTGAAATTATCAAAAAAATTAACCATAATACTTTAATAAAATTAATCTTTTTTTATTGATGGATGATTTTAATGAAAAAATTAACATTTATTTAAATAAGAAATGAAAAATATTAAGGGAGAATGTAATAAAAAAAATAAAAATGTATCACTATGTATTGATTTTTAATATATAATTATTACGAGATAAGAATAAACCCTCCTATAGAATTGAAAATTGATAAAAATATATAAATGTATAGGCTGAATTATATAAAATGGAAATCAAAATCAACTTAGCATTAGTATATTCTGAGAGACGGTTGATGGAGCGGAGTAATGTCTACTTTTCTGAGGTTTTTGATAGATATAAGCAACTTACAAGGAAATATATTGAAGGAAGTAAATCTGTGGTGTCTCCACTAATTTAAGTGTTCCTCCATCATGCAATTATCGTATAGGTGCTCCTTTATCCTGCAATTTTTAAATGATGATAATGATCATATATCATGCATGTATTTCATTTATTTAGAGTCATTAGAGCACGATTTATTTTTTTGGGACAATGAGTCGAAGCAATCACAAGAATATTTAATACTCTTCAAAAATTCTTCCTTGCTGTGGATTTGAAAAGATGGAGAAATGGTCAGGCTTGGCGGGTTTGCTTCGAAATTTAACCTGAAATCAAATGCCGACTGGATAAAAGAAGAAGATGGTTGTTGCTGGCCATCAGCGAACATTGCAGGCATATTCCATTGGGAAGAATTAGGTGGGAACAAACCATCACCACTGTAAGTGTGGCTAGCAACTATCTATCAAATAGCAGTTTTCATATTTTTCTGATACATAGAATTCTGACAGGTATACGATCTCATATATCACTGATAAAGCTTTGGGTAGCAGGACCATCTGATTGGATTTGCCGTGGTGGTGGATTTTCTTCCATTTGCGTCTGCCTTTAAATATCCCTAAATTTCCGCATGATTGTCGAAAGCATACGACGTTAACGATATTGTTCATGTCATCGAAAATAAAAGAAATTAATACAGATTAAAAGTATGAAAATATCAAAGAAAAGGATATTGGGATCGGAATTCAATTCTCTTGTATTGTTTGTACAAGAGCTGGCAGGTAGTACAGCACGCGTACTGGCTGGTGTTCATATGGAGAAGAGTAATGGGGTAATAATACATTGTTGAAGTTGACTCTGTAGTGCTCAAATTCTCGAAAAGACTGGCTGAAATGACAATGGTGATCAAAATTAAAGTCGCCGTACAAATATCAATATATATATATATATATTTGATTCAAGATTCACGTTTTCAGATTTTCATCTTTTCAACTTTCCATTAACAGTGCAAACCAATTCAAATTAACTGAATCTTTAACGGTAATATTAAATTGCCTTGACAGTTTATGGATCTAAAGTCATATTTGAATAACACCTTCTTAGTGTTCAAAAATACTTTCAAGAATAATGCTTTCTAGGGTTTAACAAAAGCTTAATGAGAAATTAAGGCAAGTTTAAAAATGTAACATGAATATTATTATTATATTTTTGACAAATTAAAAAATACCTAAATAACAAAGGTAGGCTCATGGGAAAATTGTAAAATAAAGCGATGATTTAGGGTAAAATTTTGAAAGGAAATGATAAATCAAGGAATTCAAAACATGTGGTTGACATCAAAGTTAGCAATTTTCTTTTCTGTCAACTCTTATCATGATTTTCTCCATATTCTCTGAATAAACATTTATATTTCTTTTTTTTTCTTTTCCCGAAGCGAAAACGAGGTAGCAAGTACAATCCAGTGAAAAGTATATACCAAGTGGAAAACAAGTCTAAATCAAAATTGATGAATGTGTTTTTCAATTTCTTATATAACTCGAGTAGACGTAGTCCACCATTTTCTGCAATTGATTTCTTCAAGGGACAAAATTGATGATGATGATGAGTGGGAATCCATGTGGGTTGGGAGTTGTTCCTTTTTTATACATATGAACACGCTGAATGAGAACACTTGATCGATCACGCAACTTCAACAACGCACCGACCTTAGCATTTTTGGGGTTGGTGATGTTTGATTCATCCTTCAACATTATTTTTTTCACAGAAACCCTTAGCTTATTGTTATGATAGGTTGAAGCTTGTTTTGGAGACCCTAGCATCTCTAAAACCTTATTTCTAAAGAGAGTCGGGGAGAAAAAGGCCAAAAGTAGTGAGATTGACATCCAGCAAGTGTAAGCCATTTTAGAAGCATGTTAGCTACACAACTTTTACGTGGGTGCGCACGATTTTTTCTAGAGCGATCGGGTGTGCTGCCCTAAAATAAGAAATCCAGTCTTTCGTTCGCTATTGACCACACAAAATATGCTGCTGGTAGATGCCAATCATTCAAATAGAAGTGACCTTCGTGGGGTATTAACATAGCCACCTTACCAAGGCCCTGCCATTATCTTTTTTTTTTTTTCGTTTATTCATCAGAAGGGATTGGAAAATGCTTTGTTTTGCAACTACTTTTCACGTTTTCATATTGAAAGTGGGCCCCGTGATAATCCTGATTTTGACTTCGAAAACACATTCGTTCTTGTATTATGTAGGGCTAATAGCAGTCCAAACACCGTACGATTAGCACATACTTCCAAATAGGGAAAAATAAGACGGAATCTAATAAAACATCAGATCCTCTTTTTTTTAAAAAAGGAGCTTTTACAAGTGAGTCCAACCACAGGAAGAAGCATCTTAATCATGCCTTGGCCTTCCCAGTCTGAAGAGATTGGATCCTTTGTTGTAACTTGAAAATCTGAAAGATGGAGAGAATCATCAAAATAAGTTGTTAATTAAAATGCATGCATATAACAAATCATATTTGCCTCATACTGGAATATATAAAGTAGCCATGTTTTTTTTGATGATGCAAACGAAGTTCCGTAGAGATCCAACCACGATTTCACAAACACCAGTTATGACATAGGAAATGCTGGTTCCGGTACAGAGAATTGGAATTAGAACCTCACCGTACAAGAGATGGTACCAGACTGTGTTTGGGCTAATGTTCAGGTTTCAATTCATTTCAAACCATTTCAGTTTTTGTTCCTAACTGGTTTTGTAAAAGGACATTCCAAAAGAAAAAAATAAGAATTGCTGGTTCGGATTATGAAGTGCCACACAAGCAGTTACAGATTTTACGGCCCAAGAAAAGGGGAAAACGGAGCTGAATCAGCTCCCATGATTCTGGGTCCATCTGTAACCGTGTCAATTCCAATCTAATGCCAGACCAAAACTGGCTAGGTTTCGTTCTATAAAGCAGAATTGGAGATAATGTATAGACGCAGCGTAAGAGATCAGTAATTTAAGAGAACTCATAGACATTGCAACCTTCATATTGAACAGAAGGTGTAAAGGTGTAAGCAACAAATTCTCTCTCCACATAAAGATTTCTCATCCAAATAATAAAGAGAATATGAAAAAAGGTAAATTACCAAACAGAAGTGATGAAAACTGCAAAATATATGAAAATCTGAAGTTGTACTTCGTTCAAGCTCAATAACTACAAGTCACACAATACCAATGTTTCAAGTTAATGAATAAAATTCCACGTGCAAAATTGCAACCTTTCTCTTTAGAATCATCAAATCGTTACAAATGTACCCCCCACCATTTACAGGGTTGCCAAAGGATCCTCAGGAAAAGTGTATCCTAGATAGTTGATATACATTAACCCGAAAATGACATGTATACAAGTACTTCTCATATGAAACACAAGAAAAGAAAAAGAACCGCAATTTAGAATTCTGTGGTTTAAAGACGAGATATTGATAGTCTGAGATTAGACTACATTTTTTCTGAGCTGTAAATCAGGTCAAGTTAAGTTATAGCTTATGGTAAGACAAAGGCCATGAAAGGAGAAAGAAAGCAGTAATACAAAACTTGAACAATCTCCTGATTCTTCTACACAGACATGCATTCTTAAAACTAGTCCTATTGATCCATGGAAATGAAGACAATATATAAGAACTCACAAAAAAGGGTAATCTTTCCAATGCTCCAAAACAAACAACTGTCAATAACTAGAGAACAAAAATAACTAGCTAAAAGTCCACTGGGTGGCAGCTTCACTACGAAGGCTCAAATAAACAAGAGTTTAGGATTCCCAAAGGCAAGTTTCAGGCAAAACTTTGCACAAAGCAAGGTAGCTCTTCTGCAGCACAGTAATCAACCAGTAGATGAACTCAAAACAGAAATCACCAGTCTGTTATCTTAGTATTTTAACACCGGTTAAATAACTAATTTGAGAGATTCACAAAAATATACATCTATTCAATTAATTGGGAAAAATGCAACTAGCTAAGCTTAAGAAAATTGAAGGCACAAAAGAAAAAAGAGTTTCCCTCAGTATTCAAGTTCACTTCTAAATTCCATCTCTAATCTTGCAAAAGTTAACCCAGCATACTATATTTTCAGCAAGCACCTTGAAATGCATTGATGAGATATGATGGTTCCGCTTTTAAGAAATTTTAGTATGAAATCCTAAGTAAAACAAACCAATACACCACTTATGTGGTAACTCCTCAAGGCTTCAATTCTTCAATTCTTCTCCTTCATTTCTCAATCTTCTTCACAATATAATTAAGCCTTGCATATCTGCACTCAATATGCACTAACACCACTAAACAAAGATCAAGAACTCCACTCTTCGTGCATATGTTAAGCCTAGGTCTACTACTCTCTCTTTGGAGACAACTAAGAAAAAAGGGAGAAAGATGGGGACTGCTTGCTCTTAGTTTGAAATCCCCTCCATACTTCACATCAGTTATCAACACAATTTCTGGAACAAAACCAATACACTTCCTCAACCCAATAATAAAATCAATATCCTGTGTAAAGTAAAATCTAATTTTCGTAAGAATAGAAATCACAATTAAAAATATTAACTCCAACTAGTTTTGTAGGTGTCCAAAATATTGGAGAAGTGTCAGAATCACAACAGGTTTTACAGTCATTATGCAAGTTTAAGTGGCAGACTAGTATGCCACGCTCTGGAATGATAGGTGATTGTAACAATGAAGAGGTTTGATGTAGCAAACTGAATACAAATTCATGTAATGAACATTGTAATTTGTGTTTAACTAAAGTAATCAAAAGCAAGCTTATAGAGGTGGAAGTATTGGGAAGGCGGCATTTCAGGACAATGTTGGAGGTGCAACTCAACAGTTATGGCTACTTCATTGAACTCCTTCTCTAATAGAAAGCAAAGGTAAACTCTCAAAAGTATTTCCACTCCGTTGCTTCAATTTCTAGTAAAGAATCACTACCTACTGAAAATAACAAAACTGACAGATACAAACACATCAAGCAATATGGTCCTAGTAATTACAATAGACACGCAATAAATTTAACACATGGTTGATCAGAATACGGAAAAACCATAACAGACAACAATACAAAGAATTGAAAAAATATGAAAAAGAAGAATACCAACCGCGTCTTTTTTGCTATTTTGTTTCTCTTCCAAATCCTGAAGAGTTGCATCAAGTCGCTTCCTGCAATACAAAAACAGGGATTTATAGCATATAGTTGCATGAACGTAGTGACAGCCAGAGAAATCAAAGCCAACTCCGTCACATCCAGTTTCCAAAACAAATGCCAAAGGTTCGTCAACATGATAAATATATTCCACATACATTTATCAAACTTAAAAAGAAGAAACCAAGTACCATCGACTATCAGCTAAACTAAACTTCTTTCTCAAAAAAGGAGGCAAAGAAGACGACAAACTTACAATTCAGCGGAGATATAATCAATTCTCTTGCGAACATTAGCATTGGCCTCGGCTAAATCCTGCTTGACCAATACTGGACCAATCAACTTGTAAACATTTGCATCGTCCTTTAACAAATCCAACTCCTGTAAACCAAAAATCAAACCGATAAGAACGCAGATACAGTCACAAGCCAAACCATAATTAAATAGGAGAGGTAGATTATTAATGACCTTGAGCACGAGCTCGTTCTCCCCCAGCTGGACAGTATACTTTTTCCTAACCTGGTGATTTTTTGCTATATCTGCGGTCACATACAAATGTTAGGGTTCGTTATCAAAGAAAAATGCAAGTGCGTGGAGGCTTAGTGAAGGGGAATAGTCATTGAAGGTTTGCCTTTTTGGAGCTTGCTAAGATCGTTAGCTTTGTTTTCGAGATCGCGCTGTAATTCTCCGACCGCACTCGCCATCTTGATTTCTCTGGCGTTTGGTTTCGTTTGTATTTGCTGCTTTCCCCTTCTCTTTCTACTTTTAGGCATTCTGTTTGAACCTTAAAATTACATTTTAGTCTGGGCCTGGTGAGCTTAGCTACCAGAACTTAGTTCAAGCATTTGGGCTTCCACTTTCTAAAGCAGTAACAGAGAACACACCCAGGAATAGGGGTGTAAACGAGTCATTTACACCCCTACCTATAAACACGGGCACCGAATCTGGATTATATAAAATTGACAATAGTAATACTATAAATTTCTGTCCTCGAATAATAATCAAATTGATTAATTTAATTTATTTATTTTTAAATTACATTTCTTAAAATCTTCATGTATCTCAAATTTAAATTCAATTTATTATGAAAGAAACTAAACTAAAATAAATAAATAAATAAATAATAGAGAAAAGAAAAGACGGTGGAGCTGGAATCTTTTCATATAAAAGGGAGAGAGAGTGGCCTATAACACCAACAGTAAGCAACTTTAAAATGGTTCCGACCTCAACAAGAAGCAAGCACTTCACTTCGACCATCATTCTCTTGGCTCTCTTGGTTTCTGCGGCACTTGCTGAAGATGGTAAGTTCTTTTCTTCTACTCATTCTTCATTTTTTCTTTACAAAAGCTCCTTTATCAACTAAGTTTTCTTTTTTTATTTATTTATTTTCTTGCTAATCGATGCGTTTTCATCATTTCTCATGGAAATGGGTATTTGCCATTTTTGTGAGATCTGACCTGATATACCGGTTTATTAGCTAGTAGGATTGAAAGACACTCTTTTGCGGGTAGTAATTTCTGGGGTTCATAGATGATACATTTTAAAAATTTTTAACTGTAACAAGGAGAAATGGTAGCCGATTCTGTGTTAGTCCCTGAGTATGAGATTTACGGTAACATTATGCCAGGATTGATCTTTGTTTTGAAAATTTTCTGCTCGAATAGGAATGCTACTCCAATGTTTCTACAGCAGCGTAAATGCATGTTAGCTTTAATATTCTAGCAAAGCATTTAGGATTTTAGCGTTTTCCGCAATTCTTGGTTTGCTTGAGCTTATGCTCGAGTATACCTGAAAGTCTATCCATAGTCTTCACTACTTGTGCTCAGGAAAAATGTCCGAATTTTGATTATATGAAGTAATGTAATCAACTTGGGTTAATGCAAGGCTAATAATCACTTTCCTTTATTCTGCAAATACAATGATTATGGTGCTGACGCAGAAAATGCCAAGTAAGCAATCACATCATTATTACTAAATGAAGAATGAGTGTAAGGGTGATCTAATTGCAAATGGGGTGGAAATGAGCATCTTAAGGGGAGTATTTGATAATTAATTATTAGCATCAGGAATGTAGAAGCTGAAAAAATAGACCATCATTAAATATCTGTCCGGCAAGCAGGCACTGCCGGCAGATGGTTCCTCTTGCTTTTAGAACCAGCACTACCAGCGAGCGAGGTAGACAGGACAGCAAGATATTAGGCATATTATTATTATCATTATTATATCATCGCATTCTCCAGCTGGATTGGCTTCCCAAAGAGTGAATAAAAGGTGCGGTGAAAATATCGAGTTCTTTTACTTTTTCTTTTTCTTTCTCTTTTGTCCTTTCGCATCGGGGTTCTTTACAGAGGCTCCATGCCTTCAGTAAGATGGGCCAACGCGGCGCAGTAAGGCCTTATGCGCTTGACGCGGCATCTTGTCCAAATCGCAGATTGCGTGCGTTTCATCAATCTTATTCCCATAGTTTCGTCGTACTAAGATCAAAAAAAAAAAAAGGATATATATTATAAATAGAGATGCAAATGAAGATTAGTAACCACATTAGGGAAATGTTTTATTTTGATGCATTAATAGAACATGTAAAATGAAATTGAATGCATATTAGCAGTTAAAATAATTTATCACATCTTCGCTGGATTGCAGGATTGGTGGCAAACGGTGACTTTGAAACGCCGCCAAGTAATGGTTTCGCAGGCGAAGCTATAGCAGATGGATTAAGCGAAGTCCCGAGTTGGAAATTAAACGGCAGCGTAGAGTTAGTATCACCAGGGCAAAGACAAGGTGGGATTATCCTAGTCGTGCCTGGAGGTAAACATGCAGTGAGATTAGGCAACGATGCAGAAATCAGTCAAGACTTGACGGTGGAGAAAGGTTCTATTTACTCCGTAACGTTTAGTGCAGCTCGCACGTGTGCCCAGTTGGAGTCACTCAACGTGTCCGTACCACCTGCATCACAGACCATAGACTTGCAGACATTGTATAATGTGCAAGCGTGGGACCCTTACGCGTGGGCTTTTGAGGCAGAAGAGGATAAAGCGAGATTGATTTTTAGGAATCCGGGTATGGAAGATGACCCGTCTTGCGGGCCCATTATCGATGACGTTGCTATTAAGAAGCTTTTCTCTCCTGATAAGCCCAAAGGTACGAGTTCTCCTTTCCTTTCCTTTCCCTTTTTCGGCTTCTCTTGCTGTATCAATAGCCTGAAAGAACAAGGCTGAAGAGCAGTCGGCAGTCGCAATCGTTCAAGTAAATGAATCCCGAAATTTGTGTGATGGTGCTTTTTGACCTTTATTATAGACATCCAATGTTTGGAAATTTTCCTTCTCTTTTTCCTTTGAGAAGGAAACATTATGAAAAAAAAAAAAAGTAAATACTCATTTTGATGAATTTAATGACTGCCCATTAAGGATATTGTCTCCGCATTGAACATTTTTTCTTTTATGATTTGTAATATCTACCACTTTATCCAATTCAAGAACCAATTTTTGATCTTAACTTGTAGCATTTTCAAAGTTCCAACTTCTCATATTTTGCTTTCTGCCACATTTGTTTCCAGACAATGCAGTGATGAATGGTGACTTTGAGGAAGGCCCTTGGCTGTTTAGGAACGTTTCATTAGGGGTCTTGCTCCCAACAAACCTTGATGAAGGAACAACATCATTACCTGGTTGGACAGTGGAATCGAACCGGGCTGTTCGCTACATTGACTCGTACCATTTCTCAGTTCCACAAGGCAAACGTGCCATTGAATTACTATCGGGAAAAGAAGGCATTATTTCCCAAATGGTTGAAACGAAACCAAACAAGGCGTACAAGTTGTCATTTGCTTTGGGGCATGCTAATGACAAATGCAAACAGCCATTAGCTGTTATGGTATTTGCTGGAGATCAAGCACAAAACGTCCACTACACACCTGATTCTAATTCCACATTTAATGTTGCTGATTTGAACTTCACGGCCAAAGCTGAAAGGACAAGGATTGCATTCTACAGCGTTTATTACAATACTGACGATAGGAGCAATCTATGTGGTCCGGTGGTAGATGATGTTCGGGTATGGTTTTCAAGCGCCTGGAGAATTGGGTTTAGTGGGCTCAGATTATGGTTTGGGCTTTGGTTTTGGGTTCTGCTTTTGCTTTAGGTTTAAGGTTGGTTTTGGTAGGGTCAAAAAAGTGAAAAAAATTGTGTACTCTGCAAGTTTGTGTCGTCTTGTTTCTTGTTGCCATCCATCTTCTACTTCATACTGAAGGATTGACTCTATATATTACTTCAATCAACCAGAAAGAGTAGTGGAAGGCGTATCGAAGCTTGTGTTGCGTCCTCGAAGTATAGAAACATAAAAATGTATATTCAAATGATAAGAGATAATATAAATTAAAATCAGAATTTAAGTCCATAAATTTATGAAAAATGTCGACTAATATGTAGACAGGAATGAAATGGATTATTGAGTGATTTGCTCTAACCCGTATAAAGATAGGTACCATCTCCAAGATCCTACTTCACACCCAATTCTTTATGGTATACGATTTTATATCACTATTCAGATAACTGATGTAGACATCTAAATATTCAGCGTTGAATTGGGAGATTTGTCGTTTTTCTTGTATGTGTGAAAAGTGTTGGATTTCTCCTCTTAAGCTGCTGCCGCTGCCGCATAATTGATGTACCCTGTTAATGTTCACTTACAGCGAACATATGTAGCAATTATAAATAAAAACGTAAATAATTGGGTTGGAGTTAATGCCCAACCATTTCAAAAAATTAGGTCATTTGAGCATGTTGTTTTGGGAAGGTACAGGCAATTTGCAAATTGCAACGATTCGATAAGATTTCATGAGTGCATATGGAATTTTTATTGCTTTTTATAGAGAGATGACAGCATCAGCATAAATAAGACATGGTCAACACAAGATTTACAATTTCTAAATTCTATTTGAGGTTTAAAATTGTTTTTTATAAAATTTTTTTTTTTTTTGAACTTTCTGGAAACTATCTTTTTTACATGAAAGTATTAATTCCCTTGTTTTTATGACATTTTCAAACAAACTCAATATCAAATCAACCTATGATTCATTTTATAGATTAAAAAGCTTTTTTTTCTGAAAATTGACGTTGGACGCTGGACCAACTTTTTTTTTTTTTTTTTGAGAAAAAGGAAATTACTTTATTGTTAGGAAACGACAGGGGTAATGCTTCGAATTGATTCCAGAAATGGCATGTCGTTTCGTTTCATAGAACGTCTCCAGGACGAATTGGACCAAAATGTCCTTGATAATGCCGCATTTCTATAAAACGCGTTACAGAGAAACGTTCTTGTAGTTCCTTTCTGCGATTCTTCCTGAAACGTTGCCGTTTCTTCCTTCTCTCCTTCGATGGAAGGTGAGGTTGGATCCAACGCTGAAGCACCTGTCGCCGTCGGGACGTCATCTCCGTGTCAGCACGATTGTGATGTTTCTCCAGTTGGATCTCCCGATGATACCCTGCATGACGACGACGTTGTTCACCCTCTGCCGTCGGACGAGGATCACGAAGAGGATGCTGCCGTAGACCAAGATCAGCCGCACGATCGAACTGAGGTCCTCAAGTCCAAGATCATTAAACAGGCGAGTGTTGTGTTGTTTACTTTTCTTTTTCTTCTTAGCATTATACCTCTTTTGACTTACGTATAGCCTTGGGACGCATTTTTACCTGCTTAATTGGTTGATCGGTAATCTTTCGTATTGGAAAGAGTCCCCTAATTGGTCCATTGGCCGTTATTGAAGTTATCCCTTGTGTTTTTGCAGGTGGAATACTATTTCAGTGATGAAAATTTACCCACCGATAAGCATATGATTGGCTGGATCAAGAAGAATAAAGAAGGTTTTGGTAAGTACTTCTTATTTCTTCCTGCATATCTGTCTATTTGATGGATATATCCTGTCGAAGTTCTTCCCATTCGTATGCTTATGCACTGGCCAATAAATAGCTTCTTGTAATAGAAAAATTTATGGATCTTGAACTAAATGATGCCATATTATCTTTGGTGGTCGTGGGTTAAATTACCATGACAAGAAAGGAACCTCAAATAGTTAAAGAATTTGAATAACTGTGCAGTTTGGCTTCAAATGGAAAAAGAGTTGCGGTAGATGTTGATGTGACAAAATTTACTTATTACTATACTTGAAAGAAAATGGTAATCGTTTGACGTAAACTGTCTTTTGTGCTTTGGAGGAAGTTTGTGGGAGATGAACTTTGTGGCCTGTTGAACAATTCTCAAATCAGCTAAAGCTTAGTGTCATTTGGAGTCCCCTACATGGATTCTTATTTCCCACTATCCATGGTCTTGGTTGATACTGTTGTAAAAATTTACGAATAGCTAAATCTAACTTGATAACTTTGGTAATATGTTTATTTCTGAGTGTTAATTCACCTAGTTAAGTGGATTTTGAGGTTTTAATTCTTTTAGTATACAAGTTATGTGCTTTAGAAACTACAATCTGAATATTTCTTGCACGACCAACATTGTTTTTCGATTCAATTCTCTTTATAGTATCACATTAAGTGTCGTATAGGACAAATTTTTTCTGGTTGTTTTTCAATCATAAAGTTGCCATTTGGAAGTAAAGGATAGAGATACTGAAGATGATGAAATAAAACAGGTACTTCTGACAGGTTGCTCCTGGATGTATTCCTGGTGCAGCCAATCTAAGTTGTGCCGAACTTCTGGGGTTGCTTTGAATGACTTCACAACCAAGTTTTAGCTGATTCATTCTCTATTCATCTATTTATCACGCATTGTCTTTTAGCTCAGACTCATTTG
Organism: Dalechampia spathulata; assembly: GCA_948192965.1. NCBI lineage: Eukaryota > Viridiplantae > Streptophyta > Magnoliopsida > Malpighiales > Euphorbiaceae > Dalechampia > Dalechampia spathulata. The sequence continues at coordinate 24,595 of CANYBF010801918.1, forward strand.
TTTTGGGTGTACGAAGATTATGTGCCATTGTAGCACACTTTTCATTTTACACTACTAATATTTTTCCTACCAGCAGAATTGCATCTATGAATTAGTTAAGAATGAAGAACCGGTTTCTACCTTGTATCTTTTTTTCAGTCTAAACTTTCCTTACTCTATCTTCTTGTGCATGTTGTGGATTTATGCATTCATGTTCTTGCAGTTCCAATCACAGTCATTGCTTCCTTCAGGAAAATGAAGAAGCTTACCCGAGATCATTCAATTATTGTTGCAGCACTCAGGGAGTCTTCCTTTTTGGTAGGTAGCTTTATCTTGGAAATTGTAGTTATCACATGAGCATGGTGTTCCACTTGATATTTTAAAACACTTTACTTTTCTATGTCCTTTCTATGCTCTGCAGGTTGTGAGCTCAGATGGAAAGAAGGTGAAGCGCCTGCATCCTTTCCCTATTGCTGATATCAAGGATTCCAAGGTATTTCATAAAGTTGCTGTCCCGCTTTATCTAAGGTGTTATCTGCATAAACTTTGAACATCTAATTTGTGGATCCTAGTTATGCACTGTTGTGGTAGAGAATCTTCCGGAGGATCACTCAGTAGATAACATTCGGCGAATATTTGGTGAAGCTGGAAAGTATGCATTTTATTCAGTTCTTATCCTTCCATAAATTATAGTGCCTGTTAATTTGCAGATCTGTAATCATTCTTCTACTTTTTCAGGATAAAGAATATCTCAATTCATGATCCACATGTGGAAGAGTCAAAAAAAAGCAGCAAAGCAGATATTCTGATCAGCAGTAAGGTAGATTCTTCAAATTATTAAATAAATATTTATCAACTGGCTTCTTTACTTAAGAATGTACATGATGTTGATGTTTTAAAACTAAGCATGCTTAATTAAGAACAATTGTTGATAATTTGACTTTAACTGGCACCTTTAGCTTTTGAGTTTTGACCTAGGCCGGATTTGACAATAGATGGTCGTGATTGAAACACATTGATAATCATTGATCCAGTCTGATATGTTATGTAGTTGTATGCTCTGGTGGAGTATGACAGTGCTGAAGCTGCAGAAAAAGCTGTGAGTATCAAATTTTATGTTGAGAACTTGCTGCATTTGGTTTATGGTGCATGATCATTTGGAGTTATCACATTGCTGGTAATTGTATCAGGTTGTTGCTTTAAGTAATGAACAGAACTGGAGAAATGGCTTGCGGGTTAAGCTTCTCAAGCGACTGGTAAGGATTGTGTCTGATTCCAAACTGATGACAATAATGGCTATTAATATTAGTTCTTTTGACTATAGGGCAAATATGGACAGAGAAAACCTTGGAGGGAAGCTGATACTGAAAAGCATAATAATGTGAGGGTATCACCTCAAATGGGAGATGAGGAGATTCATCATGCAAGTGAGCATCATGATGATGCACCCGATGAAGAGGTAATGCTTGATTTCTTATGTGATGGATTGATAAATAGTATTTCCGAATAATTTTCAAATGTATGAAACAGTTCCTTTTCCTGCTAAGGAAGTTGTAGTTTAAGGTGGACTGTCCATCCATTTCATTTCAGGGTGGAGAACATTTACCCAAGGAGAAAAATGGGAACCACCGAGGTCATAGTCGAGGACGACAAAGGAGAAACAAGTATCGTGCCACTAATGGGCTTGGTAATATGATCAACTGCTTTTGCTTTCGATGTTTCCCTTTCTATGTTAATGAAGTAACACTCGTTTTGCTTCTCCCAGGTCATGGATCCACAGCTTCTGCGCATGCCATTGAACTCTCAAAGCCACCTCCTGGCCCTAAAATGCCCGACGGAACAAGAGGGTTTACCATGGGAAGAGGCAGACCTCTGCAACCTAATCAAGATCAGCATGCGACATAAAGACATGACTTACCCAGTGAGATGTGTCTGTCGTGATATATATATATATAGCGATGCTGGATATGGAAGTGGCGAGGTGAATCCGTTGACGGGCTTTCTTTTTTTCCTTTTAAGTACATCTGCGTGGGAGATGGAAGTCGGTGGGTCCTTGAACTGTTGGATTGTTACTGTCGGATTGTTGGAACTGTATTGCTGTCCATGTTGTTGCATACGAATTTGAAACCAACAATTCAGCAGTACATAGAGGCATGTTTCGTATTTGCTTGTGAAATCTTTATACAAGAACATTACACCAAATCAAATATGCAATCATGTACCATCCGTTAAAGGTGCAATCATCTTTGAGCATGTAAGCCTGTAAAACGAATTTGTTATAGAGGGAAATGTTTCGTGTATTTTTTTTTGTTGTGTTTTTCATACATTTGGTCTTTTGTATAAATACATGTTCATACTCAAACTATTGTTTACACTCAAACTATTGTTTACACGTGTTGAAACTAGAATGGCTTGGAACTATCAATCGAAACATAGTCATTTAGCCCACAATTAAAAACGCTCTCATTTTGTTTCTCTTTATACACTGTTATTTATAGCCTTTGGGTGTCCAACAACTATTTTCCTTGATTAAAGCTTTCTGACACTTTGAGCTCCTTAAAGTGTGTTGTAGACGCATCAGTTTTCTAAGATTCATCTGTTCCTTTCAAGACACTTTTCTCTTCTGTATTCCTTTCTCTCAGACTCCCTTTTACTTCCTTTCCTTTCATCTTATTCATCTTGCTTGCGGGTATTTCGACTTCTTGATTGTGTTGTCTAGATCTGGGTTCTTCACGCCCCCTACAAGATGAGATCGTGTGATGAAAAGCAGGTGTCATCTTGTCGAGTAGCTTATGAAACTTCCGCTCCCCCAAGGATTTTGTAAATAAATCAACAACCTGAGCATCAAAATTGATATGAACCGGTTTGATAAAACCAGCTTTTAGATTATCCTGTACAACATGGCAGTTGATTTCAACATGTTTGGTACATTCATGAAACACTAGATTTTCAGCAATATATATGGCAGCTTGATTGTTACAGTGAAGAGAAATAGGAAGAGTAACTGAGATCTATAAGTCTTTAAGCAGGTAAGCGATTCATTTTAACTTGCAAACCGTTTTGGCCATGCTTTAATATTCGACTTCTGTAGAGCAGCGACTGACTATGTGTTGTTTTTTTGCTGTCCATGATATGAGGGCTCCATCGAGGAAGATGCAATAGCCAGTGAGAGATCGTCTGGTAGCCTTGCAGGTTATCCAGTCTGTATCATAAAAAGCGATTACCTTGGTGGGAGTCCTAATCGAAAAAAAAAGGCTGTTGTTAAGTTCGCCTTTTAAATATCGTATGACATGCAAGACAGCAGTAAGATGTCCTCGACGTAGGGCTTGCATATACTGGCTCAGTTGTTGTGTGGCGTGGGTGATGTCTGGTCTGATGAGATCGAGATAAAGCAATTTCCCCACCAGTCGCCTGAACTGTTTGGGGGCTTCTAACAAGAAGCTTTCATCGTCAGCTAATCGGTGTTCCTGAGGTAAAGGGAAGGCTGGACTCTTTGCATGTTGTAATCCTGTTTCTACAATTAAGTCTCTAATATATTTTTGCTAACTGATGTATATACCAGATGTAGAGCGAGATATTTCGAGCCCAGAAAATATCTCACATATCCAAGGTCTTTGATGGTGAAGTCATGGTGTAGGCGTCCTTTAATGGCTACAATTTCTGGCAACAAAGGACTGACTACCAAGATATCATCAACATAAACAATAAGGGACACGAAAGTAGCTCTAGTTCCCTTAATGAAAAGGCAAGTATCTGTTTGAGATTGAATGAATCCGTATGCAATTAATTTAGCTGTAAGCTCTTTGTTCCACATTCTCCCTGCTTGCTTCATACCACATAGACTATGTTTTAACTGATATACTTTTCATTCAGATGCCTGCAGGTAACCTTCTAATGGTAGCATGTAAATCTCCTCATCAATATGCCCGTAGAGATAGGCATTGTTGATGTCGAGTTGGTGGACATGCCATTGCTGGCAGGCTGCCAGGGCAAAAAAGGTTCGAACTATGACTAGCTTAGTGACAGGAGAAAATATTTCATGGTAGTCAACACCAAGTATCTGCCTGTAACCTTTAGCAACTAGGCGTGCTTTGTACCTTAAGATAGAGCCATCTGTGTTATACTTGATCTTGTACACCTATTTTGATTCAATGGGTTTTTTTATGTGCTGGTAAGTCTGTCAATATCCATGTTGCATTTTCCTCTAGGGCCAATAATTCATCCTGCATGGCTTGCACCCATTTGTCATTCTTAACAGCTTCTGCATATGTAATTGGTTCATGGATGGATTGTACTGATGTAATGGTAATGAGGTATGTGGGTGTGAAATGTAGTGCAGAGGTGAAAGGAGTATAGTAGTTGTATTAGCAACAAAATCATCTAACCAGGTTGGCTTATGTTTGTCCCTGACACTATGTATTAAATGTTATGCTTCATCTGTGTTAGTGATTGTTTTTGTATTTTCTATATTGGTGACTTGTTTTAGATAAGGTTCTGTTAACATGTCTGGGTGTAGAATGGGAAAGGGTGCTGATGTCACACCCAGCCCATACCCAGGCAGACATGCTCCCACGACACAAACAGCAGCCCTCTAAGAAGACCAGTGTCTGTACCGTCAGGGATACATCGTACATACGTCGTATGGGGACCCACTCTAAGCCTAATGGTGGTTGTGCTGCGGATTAACGCGATGTACTAACCTAAACCCGGGATCCATCAACATACACGCAAGCATACAATATAAAACATTACAGGCAACCAAACTTCATTAATATAAAACCCGTTATACAATAAGTGGGTGCGTACAATCAAACCACCAGAAGCTATACAAAGGTACATAATTGTACAATACAATACAACTACTACTGCCACACTCTAGCTACACAAACAGAACAAAACCGGAGTATGCCTCAGAAGTACTCGTACCAAGTTGAGATCGATCTGTCTCCGCTGACGACCTCTATTCCTTGTCCGTTCGCTCACCCGAGGGCTCTGAACCTACGTTCATCAAATGACAAA
>CANYBF010801919.1:0-12509 GCA_948192965.1 Dalechampia spathulata
TAGGAACAAACTTAACACACATACTAACTTCTATTAACTATGCATATATATATCAACAATCATAATCCCCCAATAGCAAGTGTCAATCCATAGTAAAATATCATGATATCATGCTCTTTTAAGCGTTCATAACATTTCAAAAATATAAGTAACTAATATGCTAGGCATTTTATATCTTTATCTTAATATCATCATATTTTTAAAAAAAATCATTAAGTAACTAATAAGCAATAATTAAATTACTAACCACTAACTTTATTATGAAATAATTGCTTTTAAATATGCATGTCATTAACCTATCAATTTCACTTGTGATTTTAATGATAAGTAAGCATAAACATATTTCATGCTAGTCTTTTATCATTTCATGATTTATTTATAGGTCACCAATGAAGCTATATATTAAAGTAAGTAATCATAATTCCAACAAAAATTATAACTACATACTAATATTCTAAGTCAACATGCTTATTAATCATTTCCATTTATTTTTCATGATTAGTTCAAGCTAATATATTAAACAATTCTCATCCTCATCTCACTAGAATTGCATTTCTAAATAAAAGCATTAAATAATTGATAAATAACAACTAAAGCAATAACTAATAAATTTGAACATGTATATTTACCTTTAAGCAAGCTTGTCATTTACTTGTCAATTTTATTTATATATTGTACAATAAATAAGCACAAATATCTAATATATAACCATTTTTATCCTTTCATAATACATTTATAGTTCACATTTAGTTGTGCATATATAAATGAATATAATAATTCCAATATAATTATCGTTTGATATTTATATAGTAAAGCAATGTGTTCATTACATGTTCATAACTTTTCATGATTTGACATTAATTAGGAATAATCATAAATTAATATTTATATTAATTTATGATATGACTACCTTTAATCTATTGTTAAGGATAAATCTTCTAACGATGGGCATTTATTTTTAGAGGAAAAATTATGCAGGGTAGATAATGAGGACTCAAGGGATAACTTAGATGAGTCAAATCATGATGATAGTGATATGGAAGAGTTTAAAATAATGCTTATGATCTTTTAGATGATTATATTGGTGACTTGGAGGACGAGGATAATGTTAAGGTCATGTAAGGTGTTTTATTATATGTGAAAGTATAGATTAATTGTAGTATAAAACTGTGAGGGAGTGACATAGAGTGATTTCTTACCATAATCAAAGACTCTCAATAAGAGTTATAGTAACTTTTTATTATATTCAAGAGCCTCATATTAATGGAGATTTAATTAATAACATAATTCTTGAACCTACTATTGCTTGCTTATTTTATCTTAAAGTAAGAGGTTTTTCAAGATGAGAGGCATATAGATTTTATGGAATGTAGATGCTTAGGCTATGGTGGCTTAAATTCATAAATAGTTCATCATACTTACCTTATTATCAATAATAAATTAGACTATTTTATTAGTTTTATGTAGTATGAACTTGATGTATTCCCTTCATCACTTGATTTAATTGTGTTTGGTTTATATAACAAGGTGTTATGATGGTATGTAGTTGGTTTTAAGAGATTTTAAATGATTTTCTTTATACTTATGAGCATACAAGAGGTTTAAGGAATTTAAGAGGATGTTGATTATTCAAAGATTTTGCTTAATCAATATGATTTGCTTAATTTGCATACAACTAAACAAACTTTCACTTAGGCTTAAAAGCATATGTATGTTAAGTTAAATTGATTTATATAGAATATAGCTTAACTAGATTATTTTTATGGTTTAATAGTTAATGTTCTTCTATGTATTTGTTATCCTCTTATGGAAAAGGACATTTCCATTGCAAAGATAAACCTTATTAAACTAAATCCACTCCTTAACACCTCACATAAAGAAAACAAAAGTAACCAAGCTAGTACATAATGTTTTCGAGACAATTTGGGAAATGCTGCAATCTCTCACCACATGAAGAATGATCTCACTTAGGCACCCATATAAAACATACCTAAAACTATCCATCATGTATCACTATTTGCCCTTCTTATTTGTCAAGAGTTTCTATTGGTAAAAAAATAAAGAAAGGTAGCAATCCTAGAGGGTGTTCCTCTCCATCTCCAAAGCCAACTCCATAAACAATGAAAAACCATAAGTATATTTAATGGTAAAATCACCATTAAGAGAGAATATCCAAAATAGAGAGTCTTCACCATTAGATGACTTTGGCAAGGAAATTATCACAAGCTTTAATAGATTAACTAAACTACAAAGAGCTAAACCCTTAAATCAATCTCACTCTCCAACAAATGTAATAAATTAATTAATAGACCTAGATAACTTACCATATAGAACTAGATTAATCATACATAAAACTAACAATCCACCATTATCCATCCATTGATTAAACTAAAACCTGATGTTAGTCTTATCCCTAGGAATCTATTAGACCTTCTAAAGTATTACCCTAAAGCTTAGCCATTGTATGCCATAGTAAAAAGACACTTGTGCCATTAATTATAGGGGAAACACCAATAAAAGGAGCATGGTGTTTCCCTCTAAGCATTTGACCATAAACTATATGACTTATTCAAAATACCTAATTTAATTTTATCACAAATGTTTTATTCATCCCATGAAGATCCTTTAGACCTAAGCACCCCTATATTTTATATCTAATAAGAGAATCCCAAAGCACTAAACTCGGTCTTTGTTGCTCCTACATTACACCTTAAATAGAACAATAATAAATCATATACATATGATTACCAATAGAAGTGTGGAGTAACATATTTTTAATAGTATACAAGGAAATAGCATTAAGGATCAACTATGTCAACATCACTCTACCCATAAAGGATAAAGCTTTTGTACTCCAAGAAGAGACACTTCATAAACCTTTTCAACAACAGCATTATAGGTAGAAGTAGTCACCTAGTCATGAATAAGAAGAATACCCAAGTACCATCTTAAATCATTTATTTACCTAAACCCTAACACATCACTAATAGCACTTATCATTCTGGAAGGAACATTCCTTGAGAAGAAAATGTTAATTAAATAGTTTTAATGTAATGGAGTTAGTATTTTAAATAATAAGAATGTTGGTATTAGGAGAATTATTTGAGAGTTGAAATTTAGAAGCTTTGCAACATCAAAGTAATTCATGTGTTCAAAGGATTGAATGTGGAGTTTCAAAGGTTATGATGACATTATTTGACAAGTGCAGGAGATTAAGTCTTCCATGTAACCAACTATTATGCATGGGGATTACCTAATACAAGAGCTAAAATTATAGTAGTTTGGCAATTTTTGATTATATGTTGGTGCAAGCTCAACATAAATGTTTTCTATACTCCAAGCGTTAAATGTTTTACACCTAGTGGACTAATAAAAGATCCTAAATGGTTTTTAGATTTATAGATTTGTTATGAATATTGGTTCTTGTGCAATGTTAGCAGCAAAATTGTAGGCTATTTATTAGAGATTGTAAATGATTATGAGGATTTTATTGATCTAAAGCATTCTAACACCTAGATCCTTCGTCATATTAAGAGTTGTCGCGATCTTTAATGGGAGGTGCAACTTACCCATATTTATAGAGAAGTTTGTTATGTTGTCAACGTTCTTCCAAAGTTTGTAATCAATTCTCATCAAGTGTTCATGTTTTGTTCGAGCCTTTAAATGGTGTTTTGCTTTGTTATAAAAAATAAATAAATAAAAATATTTTCTTAATAAAATACAATTTTAAAAAATAGAAAATAAATCATTAATAAAAAAATAAAATTTTTTCATCTCAAAACATTAATATTAAATCATCAAAAAATGAGGCCAAAACAAAAGGTTGGAAAGATGCGAAAGTCCAGTTTCTGAAAGCCACATGCTAACCATATATGCTCACATGCCAATGACATTCTTCAGCTGATGTTCTTCATATTTACATTTGGTCTACATTCTCCTCTTTCACAACTTTTCAAAGTCTCATGTCGCTTAACCACCGAAGAATTTTAGTGATTTGAGAATATCAATCCGTGTATCATGACCATTGATTTTCATTAAATTCTATAATTTCATTCCCTAAATTGACCGTGATTGAGTCATTTTTCAAATAACCTCTATTTAACTGTCACAATTACTGAAAGAAAAAAAAAAGTTCAATGTATTAATCAATTGAATTTGTTGAATTAATAGAATCACTTGAATGCATTTTATTATTTTAATTATTAAATAAAAAATCGTAATAATACTATAATAGATATATATACACGCATATTTTCTTTACATGAGAAGTTACTAATATACAGCTGGATAGACAATGTTAGATTAGTCAATGACACTAACTAGTTATATATGCGTATGTGTGTGTAGATTTTAGGTTAAAAATTAGTGCACATCTTAATAATAATATATACAACCTTCGTGTCAAAAGTAAAATAAAATAAAATAATCTTAAAATCATTAAAAAAAAAATCAAGCTAAGCTATTATCAGGACTACCATGAAATTTCCTTCTAACTTCCGACCGAAACAAGATGTCTTTTCTCTAAAAAACAAAGTCATCTTCATATTCCCTTAATTTCTGATCGAATTTGGAAATAAACAAAGACTATGGGTGAGGCATAATCATGTGACATGCTCTTACAAATAGTCTTATAATAAAGGCTATAGATGCATAAAAGATATTTACAAAAATACGTTAGCTACCACTTCTGCTCAATTTTAATAAATTATATAGTGAAATTACAATTCTCATTATAATTGTAAGAAGTTAAAAAATTTGAATAAAATTGTAAGAATTTAGAGAAAATTATACTTGTTACTATTTTGAATTCAAATTTAAAATAAATGATATATATATATATATATATATATATATATAATATTTTCTATACAAATTCAAATGGATAATCAAAATCTACCAAAACAAATTTATAAGTATTTTAAATATGAGTAATACTTGGGGCCCTTTGTGATATAAAGATAGGTTTGTTTTGCTAAGAGATTGTAGAACAATAATGTCTACTTAAAAAATGGTGACTCTTATTTTAATGATTTTGCGTGATTTATATTGTGATGGGAACAAAGGAAGGAGGGAGGATGTATGATTGCTCATGGTTTTGATAAAATCTTCTCTTTTATTTTATTTTTCCTCATGGTTTAGTTTTATAAACCATTTTTGGTGGCAAGTTGCTATGATTGCAAATTCAGGTTCACATGGGGATGCTTAGGTGCCATTCAAAACAGTATACTTGTTATTCTAGACTCTAATTAATCAACAACGATACTTCATTTTTATGATGGCAAACATTAATTTTTTATTTTTATTTTTATTATATTCACAAAATTGCCTAATATACGAAATCTTTACAAACTAAATTTTTAGGCTGTAAATATACAAAAATAATACAAGAATTTTGTAAAAATATTGACATTTTTTAAAAATTAATTTTTTATAAAATATTTATAAAAATAATATTTTTAGTATTTATCATATTACATAAAATTTTAATTCAGATTTATCATAAAAAATTATTATTTTTATAGAAAACTGTTAGTTTTGTGATCAATCTTCAAAACAATTTTAATGCTAAAATCTTTTGAGCTTTATGTAAGAATATTATAATATATTATAAATCATCGAGAATAAAATTTTCTAGAAACCCATAAGAAATCCAAAAATAACTAAATGTCACATGTTTTCTTGATTATTTTCAAGACTTTCGACATTTAATTAATTTTAGTTTTAATTAAAATTAATAAATTTGAAATCATTTCTAAAAAGAAAACAGTATCTGATCGTTGATTCATTAAATTAGCTGCTGAAAGATATTTAAGATGAATTTGATTTGAAAACTCATATCCATGTGGAAGATATTTCATCCTTAATCTACGGTGGATAAATTTTTGAAAGATCTCATCGACTTTTATGCTCAGAAACGATTTGTCAAGTTGAGATCGAAAACATATCAACACAAACTAAATGTTTAACGTAAAACAGGGTTTTGCCTCAAAATTAAGAGGCAAATATATATGTAATTCATCTATATAAAGAGATCATTTTTATATTTTATTAATTTAAGATGATTAATTTTTAATTTTTTATAAAGATTTATTTAAAAATTAAAAATCCTTAAAACATTAAAATGATGATAGAAAGAAAAAACGTAATTGTCCACCCAGGGAACGCTTAAGCATAGAATCGTTCACATTTACTGTTTAATTACTAAAATTTATTTGAGGGCCAAATTTTACCGTAAAAATATATTATTCTCTTTTAAATCAAAAGTCAATACAAGTTACTTTCTATAAAGGTAACGAAACAAATCACTGATCTTCGAAATTGGCAATAAACGAACCAATCTAGGATCGTTTAAGTGAGAATCTAACCACATAGAACGTGGTCAAAGGCCTAATTTAGAAAAGGGTCACTTGTCCTTCAAAAGGGCATGTGTCCTTTTCTTCCATACCACTTTTTATTTTTACACTCTATATGTGCACTCACTTTTACCATTCTTATTTTTAAAAACAAGAGACATCTTAATATCACCTTGATAAAAAGACTTGGTGTTGGATCGCTACAATTAATAGAAAAATTATAAATTAATCCATACAAAATTCTTTTTACCTAATATAACAATCCAAAAAAATAATTAATTATCTTGTATTATAAAAATTTAAAAACTTATTCTTGTAAATTATATATATTCATCTCTCTTATATTAATCATATAAGTATATATATTCATCTCTCTTATATTAATTATATAAGCTTCATACGATACATATACATAAACATAGTAGAGTAATAACTCGATTTGATGATATATATATGTAGTATAATGATTCGATTTAATAACTGCAATCACAATCTAATATAAAACTATTTCTATCAAAAATTAAATTCATTTTAATTAATTTAAATAATTAAATAAATAAATTTTATATTAATTTATTTAATATTTTTTTAATTAAATGATATTTAATATTTTGGTCATTAATCAATTTAATAGACTTAAATTAAATAGTTTCTATCAAAACTAAATTGATTTTAATTAATTTAAATAATTAAATAAATTAATTTTATATTAATTTATTTAATATTTTTGTTAATTAATTGATATTTAGTAAATTAGGTTATTAATTGATTTAATAGGCTTAAACTCCTAGAAAAATGTGATGGAGACAATTATCAGATAATATACTCTAATTATGGAGAAAGTGGGTATATGAAATGGAGGCAATTATCAATATTTGGGGACAATGGTTCTAAAAAAGGATAAATAGCAAAATGGAAAAGCGACAATTGATAATTAAGAAAAAAACTCTGATCAAAATTCCTTCTAGTATTTTTTTTATGCAATCTTTATTTTTTCTTTTACTTTATTTATACAGTCATTGTGTTAATCTTCATTGTCTTTTACATATTTAGATACATTTTTATTTTTATAGCATCATTTTATTTCCTAAGCTTAATTCTATAATACAAGCAAATCAAAAATCTTTAGTTTGTTGATTAGGAGTCAAAAGGTACAAATAATTTGAGAACACTTAAATTCTCTAGCATGCTTGCAACGAATAAAAATCATGCGAACAATGACATTTTCAATATGTTTTATATTCATTCATTTACTTCTGAAGAAAGCTTCTCAAGAAGTTACTCATCTCATAACTATCTTAAGTCAAGCATGTTTAACTATAAAGTTTTTATAAAATAAGCATAAAAATGATATATACATATTATTGATATGGATAATACCAATCAAATTTCTTAGGCTATTCTCGATTATATAATCTCATACTTGCATAATCTTGAAAAAGCTATTCTCAATTTTATAGTCTTATATTTTTATAATTTTTAATTCACTCAACTATGTAACCTCATGTCTATACAATCTTAAGATTCCTCTTTCTGGTTGTAAAATCAGTTCATTCATGTACCCTTCTACCTAAAAACCTACTAGGAGATGCTTTTTATCCATACTCTCTTTAGCATCAATAACCACTTCTTAGCCTTATCAACCCTAGATATCACATGTCCACCAACTTCTACTTGATTTGTTCACAAACCACACCATACTAGTAGAGGTTCAAACTCTAGTATCAAATTATAACAACCCAATTTGATGATTATCTCTACAACTTAACATGAGATCTTTCCAGCATGTTTTATAATATTGATATGGATAACACCTATTAGATCTCTTAAGCTATTTTATATTTTACAATCTCAAAATCATTCAAGTTATTCTTAATTTTATAATCTCATATTTATACAATCTCAAGATCACTTAATTACATAACTTCATTCCTATATAAGTTTAGGATCCTCTTGTGAGTTTAATTCATTCATGTGTCTCTTCCTTTTGATGTTTGTTAAGAGTCACTCCTTATCCAATAATCACTTTCTACCCTCATCAATCTTAAATGTTATATTTAATATGCAACATGATTTAAATTTTAGATGTAGAATGGATAGTGTTATAGTTATGGAAAAGAAAATCCAGTTGAATGCTCACATATGATTGATTTGTAATTTCATATTAAATATTAAAATAAAAATAACCCGAGGAGTGGGAAAAAAATCCCTTTCGACTCTCATAGATTAAATTGGGTATAGCAATTTGGCCGTATCATTCGTACAAATTAAAGGCAATGTGCCTTGAGTGAATGCAAGATACGCATGTAACAAAGGTCAAACTTGACAGCCTTATGCATGTTAAACACATCACAACCCAACATTTAAGGGAAAGTAAAATTCATTTAATATTAAAACATTTCAAATATTATATAAATAATTAATTATGATCATCAAAATAATTATTAGCTTTTGAAACTATTGAGTTCATAAAATAGTCTAAAGTTGGATTACAAATCTATATTAAGAGATGGATTTGTGATGGATAACTACATCAATGGATGAAAATTTTTTTTAAAAAAAAGAGGATTTTGAAAGCAAAATTGCATCAAGCGTTTGAAATAAAATAAACAATCACTTGATGATAATGAAAACGATGATAAGATACTTGGTTGTTTTTAATTTGGTTAATATGTACTAAGATTTTGATAGGAATATGCAAATTGCTAGGACGCGGTTTTGATGCCTTGCATGACAGACTAGCAACAGCTGGTTCAGAGGCTCGAGTAAGTTACTACTGTCATCAGTGCGTGTTTTTTAGTGTATATTCCCATTTTAAATTGATTAACTCTCACTCATACACATGTTCAAAAGAAAAAACAAAACATTCTTATCAAAGAAAATTTTCTAAGGAAATAAATATATTTTTTAAAAAAGAAAATTAAAAAATATGTATCAGCCATCCACCTGCAGATCCTGGAAGTTGCGTTCGTCAGCGAATCCTACGTTTCTGATAGACTTATGAATGTTAAATTTAGAAAAAAAATGTTAAATTTTAAAAAAAAGAATTTAACATTCTTTTTATCTTTTTATCACATATAATAGATTATATTGATTAAATTTCAATTAATTAACTTTTTAAAAATTAAAATTGAATTATTGTATGATTATCTATTTGATCAAAATTAAATTTTAACTATCTAATTTTAATGATTATAGAACACGTTTTTCCCGTATTTGTATTCTTTTGTTCGAGGAATATGATCTTCATTTTATGGTTGTAATTTAGCTAGAAGTTTCTTTTTTATCCTTATTGCTTGCATTTTTAATAATATATATTTTTTGTTTTATATTTCTTTTAATAATATTATTTGTACTTTAGCCTTTCTTTTAAGTGTTTTGATTCATTAATTTGATGAAAGGTCATTCTTATTTCATCCTAAAAATAATTTAAAGATACTTTAATCGTAATTATTCTTTTCGTGATTTCTTGCTTTGCACGTTAGTTGGGAAGAGAAACCTCCACTCAATATGGCCTTTTTTTTAAAAAAAAATTTCATCCTTGTTAAATTCTAATTATTAAATTATTATAAGAAGTAATTTGCAAAAATGATAAAATCATTAAAATTAACTAGTCTAAATTTAATCTAGATAAATCTTTCAAAAAAACTTTTTTAATATCAATAATTCTATAAATATATTAGATATGATTTAAGTTCTTAAAAAAAAAAACCTTCATTCAACTTCATCCATGGAATTAATTGATACTCATATTACCTTTTGGTAATCTTTTTGTCTGTGCAAGTTTCTAAAAGGCGCATGTGGGTTCAAGTTGGAAAATTATACACTTTTTACTCTTTTAGGTTGTTCTATTCCATTTGCTTAAAAAAACAAAAAGAATTTCAATATACAATTTTCACGAAAAAAATACAGTTAAACATAATTACTTTTAAACATTAAAATATACTTTATACACTACCAATTTTATATATGGAAATGATAGAAATTAAATGTGTGGCAAAGTTTGACCATGGGGAGTCGTTTTCAAAAGGAAATCATCAAAAGGGACATTGGTTTATCATATAACATAGCTACAAAATAACTGTCATGCAATTTTACATTTTCAAGTCTACAATCACCACGCCACTCCCCTCTTCCTTCCTTGCACTAATTGTTAACCTTCTCCAGCTTCTATATATACCCTTCATTTGTTGTCTCTCTCATTTTCAGTTCTATCCATTAAAATAACAAATAAGAATTGATTCAAGAACTAACTTATTCCTTGATCAATAATTCAAGATCCATCTTCTTTCCTGCAAGTTTATCAATAATGGTGAAGAGTGAATGCAAGTTTCAATCAGAAAGGTCAAGCAAAATAGCGGGAATATCGTCATTTTCTTCTTCGAGTAAAAGGAAATATAAAGGAGTGAGAATGAGAAGCTGGGGATCATGGGTGTCAGAAATAAGAGCACCAAATCAGAAAACAAGGATTTGGTTAGGTTCTTATTCTACTGCTGAAGCTGCTGCTAGAGCTTATGATGCTGCTCTTTTGTGCCTTAAAGGCTCTTCAGCTGCTAATAATCTTAACTTCCCTGTCTCACGCTCTCATTATATTCCTGACAGTGTTATGTCTCCTAAATCTATTCAAAGAGTTGCTGCCGCCGCCGCTGCCAGTTGCTTCACAGATACCGCCGCCGTCGACTCAGCGGTATCATCACCACAACTCCCTTGTTCATCACCCTCACCATCACCCTCCTCATCGTCGTCATCATCTTCATTGTCTTGCCAATCACCGTGTGATCATCAACCAGATGTATATGATGGTGATGTATTGTCACTAGTGCAATCTTTTGAGACTTATAATCATCATGATGGGTACTTATGGTCCGGACTTGATGATCAACTTCAATCACCCACCACCAAGTTTCTTGATCAACCCTTCATAAACATTAATGGCTATCCTGCTTCTTCCTTCGGTCCTCCTCCACCGCTGACGATCGATGATTTTTTTGACGGCGATATTCGACTTTGGAGCTTTCCAGAGTAGCCAAATTATTTTCTTCAATTTCCCCTATTCTTTTTGGTCCTCGAATTTTTAAATAATAATAATTATTATTCTTTTTACCATTGATTCTTATTGATTATTTTTAAATTAAAAACATGCAATTAATGTATTTATAGGACAATACATATCACTCGCTCACATGGGAAAGAAAACATTTTTTGGACTTTCTTCATATGGGATTATTTTTTTCTTTTATATACATTCACATAAACAAGTATTATCAAATTGTTTCAAGAAAAAAGGTGTATAATATTACAATTGAAATTAAAAAAAAAAAGATTAATCATATCTTGGTTCTACCTTTTTTTCTGTGAGTTAAGTCCATTAATAAAGATTATTCATTGTTATATAGAAAAACATATAAAATTATAATTTTGATCAAAATTTTAAAAATAAAAAAAATTTCAAAATTAAGTTAACATAATAAAATGACATATTTTAAATAGTTTTTTATTTTTATTATTCAAACGACAAATTTTCTACTATCACTTCTTCTAAAAAAAATTAATTCCGTTAAATTTTTATTTTCAAATGATAATATAAATATTAAATCCAGCTAATTTTGTGTGAAATTTAATTTTTATTAGTTATTAATTTATAGTTAGATTTTTCTATTATAATGTACTATAATATTAATTAATCAAAAAATAAAATCCAGTTAAATCACAATATATCATTAAATAATATCAAACTAATTAAACAACATATCCATTGTTTTTTTATATAATATGTTATGTTGGTAATAATTAATTATAATATTTTTTTTTTTGGGTTGTTATTTTTTTTATTAAATTTTAATATTTTTTTTAGCATTATATGAAAGTTCAACTAAATTTTGTGTTTTGGTAATTAACATGATACATTAGGATAAATAAATACTTCATTAAAAAAATTTATACAAATTTAATATTTATATTATTATTGGAAATTAAAATTCTAGAATAATTAATGGCTTGAATAATATAAATCATATATCATATCATATACATATTAAAAGTGGGAAGAGGGGGGGAAGTGAAAATACAAGTCTACCCCTCTCCCTTTTAATTTTAATAATTCAAAGATAAATATTATTTTTTAAAATTTACATGAAGATAAGTATTATTTTTTTA
>CANYBF010801972.1:0-16210 GCA_948192965.1 Dalechampia spathulata
AATAAGAGAAAAAGGAAAGAGGAAAGTGAGTACAGAACAGGAACAGAAATGGGACATCATAGCATTGCATCGTATTGCCTGTTACTTGACATGTTTATTTATGTTTTATGCACGTGTGATAGCTAGTACCACTGAGTCTTCGACTCAGCGTTTATCAATTGATGAACGCAGGTTCCGAGCCTGCAGCAGAAGGCCTAGAGCAGTGATAGCCAATGTCAGCGGGGAGGCAGATTCAACAGCGAATCCCTGTCTCGAGGTGGTCTGGAGCAGCCGAGCATAGTTTCTTTTTATAGCCTCATAGTGTAGCTTGTATATACGAGAGAGGCAGTAATGTAATGGTAGTTTGGTGGTGGGTTGTACGAGTATTGTAATCAGAACCTTTGTATATTAATAAATATACTTTTGTTATTGACATGTTCATTCAATTGAATGTATGTTGTTATCCAGGGTTATGTTTGGTTCTGTTTACGGATTTCCCCGCCATACAATCGGTTGTCCCCATACGACGTATATTTGTACAGGTTCAAGTATCCCTTGTAGTGTATACAGTGGTTTTCCATACGGGAGGTCATTGTGTATGCTACGGGAGCATGTTACTCCAGGTATGGGCTGGGCGTGACAGAGTTAACTTCTAAGGTAAAAAAATAATTTAAGTTTGAAGAGTGATGGTTGCACTATGAAAAGTGTAGACAAGTCATTCAATAATCATGATAAATACATGTTCAAGGAGTTGCTATGTACATGCTCTTTAAGAAGCCATAAAACTATCAAGTTGAGTTATAAGTGTTGATCCAGAATTTTCACCTACGTGCATGTATTTTTGGATTTTCTTCAATATGGCTTAGTGTAGATCTCTGTTTTTGAATCTGAGTTGTATACATTCATTTTGATGTGCCATGAACCATTTGGTCATATGGCGCATCTAGTTTTTTGCTTGCACAAGTCGATGCATTAAGTTGGTCTTTTTGTGCATGCATGCTATGAACTTGCACTTTTCTCGATACGGCTTGACACAGGTTCTCATTATTGAAATCAAGTTGCACACATATATTTCATAGCCTTGTGAATCATTTGGACATGTGGCGTATCTAGTTTTTGGCTCATGTAAGCTGATATATGAAGTTATTTTTCAACCTCATACGTAGTATGATATTGACTTTTTAACTTCATGCATCATATATACAACACATAAAGTTCAAAAATTGGCTCTTTCCTACATTACTAATATGTGGCAAACTTTGAAAAAATAGATCTTCACCACCCAAACCCATTCATGGTGACTCCATCTTGCGACCTATATCGAGTTCGTATCATTCCTTAAAATAGTTTCTCGAAAAGATTGTACTTTTGCTTCAAGTGAGCCTTTGATATCGTCTATCATAAGCCTCACTCTAGATCATGACAAAAGCCCAGTCCATACTAAGATTGGAGCAGAAATATAGTTTTTAATGCTAAGAGGAGAATATTGTATCTTTTTAATAAAATTGATAAGCTGCACCAATTTCCTATTTTTCAATAAAAGAATCAAGAAATTTATGCTTTAAAAAGTCAACAAAACCAGGCTTAGCAAATGGAAGAGTCATTTGAACCTTGTTAGGATCATTATGGATTGTGTTACCATAGTTTCATATTATGTTATCATTAATGGTCAACCTTCCTCGAGGTTTAAGGCTGAAAGAGGACTTAGATAGGGTGATCCCCTATTCTCATTTTTTTAGTTCATCTTTGTTGCCTTGTTTGAATGTTTGAATAGCTCTTTCAGAGGTGGTCTGATTACTGGTTTTTGGGTTAATAATCATGCACTAACCCTCACCTATTTACTGTTTGTAGATGATACATTAATTTTTAGCAAGCTTCAGTGGCATAAGGCCAAAGCATTCTAAATTTTCTCAAGATTTACGGTAAGGCCTCTAGTTAATTCATTAATTTATCAAATTTGTTGTGATCTTTAGCAAGTCTACCCTTGTTCATGTTAAGAGGGATATTACTACTTGTCTTCAAATTAATGAGATGAGTGATAATGTGAGGTATCTTGGGTTACCTTATTTTTGGGGTCGTTCTAAAGCTATGTCATTAAACTTCATCAAATCTTGTATCTTAAGTAAAGCGCAGTGTTGGAAGCTTAACCTCCTTTCTCATGTCGGGAGAGAAACCATAATTAAATTTGTTCTTACTATTATTCCAACTTAAATTATGAGTTATTTTAGTATGCCCAAGGGTCTTTGTACATCTATGAATAACATAGTAACAAATGTGTGGTGGAGTTTTGATGTTCATGAAAGAAGCATGTGTTTTGTAAATTAAGGTCAAGTGTCTAAACCAAAGTATACGGGGGGCTTGGAATTCAGGGATATTGATAGGTTCAACCTTGCCTTACTTAAAGGTGTTGGTGATTCAGTAATAATTCTAGTTCTTTAATTTATCAACTTTATAGATCCATTAATTTCCTGAATGAGGATTTCTAGCAAGTGTCTAAGAGGCCTAAAGCCTCTTAGGGTTGGAAGTCTTTTGGCAGCTAAAGATACCCTTATATTGGGTTGTAGATTCAATGTTTGTAATGGGTTACATATTCGGATTTAGGAGGATTCTTTTTCTACCAAATTTTTAACTTTATTCTATCAAGCCGATAAATTCATATTTATTTATTATCAACCAATTGATTGATAGAAGTGTTAGAAGGTGGAGGGAGGACTTATTATGTACTCTTTTTCAGAGGAAGAGGTCCATGCAATTTTGCAAATTCCATTGGCTACTCCTTTTAAATCAGTTAGAGTAGTTTGCCATTATGACAGCAAAGGCATTTGTTCGGCTAAATTTATTTATTGTCTATGTCTAAAGTGCAGGATGAACAAACCCAAAGCTCATTATCATCAGATTTGATACATATGGAGTCGGTTTTTGGCGTAAAATTTGGAATCTAAATTTGCCTCCAAAGTTATTTGAAATTTAATTCGGATGCTTCCTTTTCAAAGGGTTTCACTCGAGCTGGGTTAGCGGTTGTTTATAGGAATTCCAATAGCAAGATCATGGATGACAGAACCTCAATTATGTGGTATTCTTCTGTTATTCTTGTTGAAGCGGAAGCTTTTCCGCTTGCTGTCAAACTTGCAGCCTTGCTATCAGTTTCCTATTACATTTTTTAATATCATGCTAAGAAACCTAATGGACGTTTTAAAATCCAAGCAAGAAGTTGTAGATTGGAAGTTTGAAGCCACTGTTGTCTGTGTTCTTAATGTATTGCATACTATTCCATATTTTCTTATTAATTTTGTACATAGGGATTGCAATCACGTTGCTGATAGAGTGGCTAATTTGATGGTGAATTGTAAATTGCCTCCCCTCTAGGTCTCATCTCCACTAGAGGAGATTGAACAACTTTGTATTCGTGATTTTCGTTTATAATACCTTCCTTAATCTGATAAAAAAAAAAAAAAAACTAAAAGGGCTCATTGAATAAGCAAATAAATTCCAACAATGATGTGACATGATCAAGCCATTTAAGTGGCAGCACTAGATTAATGATGTTTGATGTTTGGAGTTGGCTGGCTGAGCCTATGGTGGAATTCAGTTCTACCCTTTGTCAATTGTTGTATACTAGTCAGCATTCTGTAAGCATACTTACATTTATGCATTGGCATTTTTATAGTTTGAAAGAGATATTTGTAATTAGTTAATTGATTGGTTCACATATAAAGTAATTAGTTAATTGATTAACAAATAGTTCATATGTTTAGTTACATTACTCAATTGAATAAAAAAGCATAATTAAATATATTACATTATAATATAAAATATAACATATATGTGAGATATATCTTAATTATGATATTTGTAGTTTTTTCTACCACATATGATGTTTTGTAAATTGGTTCTTAATTAAAAATTAAGATCATTCACGAATTTAACAATTTTATTATTTAATTTAAATTATCTAAATTAATTTATAAAACCTTTTTCTGATAAATGTTTTTTCAAAAGTTTGTTTGTTTTTTTCTATTTATTTTAATTGCTCTTTAATCTTTCTTTTGTCTTATCCGAATATTTCTAAAATAGTAGCTATGCTAAGTTAATATATTCTTAAACACTATCCTTTTCTCTCGGAAATCAATATTATTTGTTACTTTTCTTAAACCTAAAAACCTTAACTCAAAAGGACAAAGGCACCAACTGTTCTAACCTTATTAAGTATTAATTTCGATCGAATCTTTTTATTTTTTTAATATATTTTGCAAAATGTATATATAGGTTTAATTTAAGAACATGTCCATACAAGTGGTCTTAAATTGAACCATTTCAAGCTAACGTCCTTTTGCATGTGGGAAGGTTGGTTTGAATCAGTTGTATTTTAATGGTTAATTAAAATTTAGAAAAACAGTTGTATTTTTCTTTTTCTTTTGATTAACGATGCTATTGTTTAATATATTTCTCAAAAATTATAATGATAAAATTACGATAATAAAATTATTTTTTATTATCTGGAAAATAATTAAAACATTTTATAAATATAACAATAATAATAATTTTATCCAGGCAATATTTGACCTAAAACCTCTAAATTATGTTTAAATAATTATTTTCATATGTCTCGTAAATTGACAATAATATGATATACTTGTTCTGAGATTATTATATGTTGAAATCAGTCGAATGGTTAATTAAAAATTGTGGGTTCAATCAGCTTGGTAATTCAGAACAATTGGATTAAGGAATACAGACCATAGAAAAATATAAAAATGTTGTATGGGGAAGATAGACTCTAAATTATTAGAAGATGCTGACAGCTGATGCAATTGTATAAGAAGATCATAATAATTTTGGATGAAAGGAGTGTTACATGGTAGTAATCTGTGGATAGAATCTAGCGTATGGCCTAATAAGAATAGTTACAAAATCCTGCTGTCGTGTGCAGTGACCTAAACATTGTTATGGATTTTCCATTTCAATTATTTTCCCCATCTCACGTGACCATGCATCTTTTTGGGTTGAAATTACTGGCTATTTCCATCGGTTAAAATTAATCATTTTCGTATTGAATCTTTTATTGGAATTATATTGATTATATCTAAAAGACTATTTTCTAATGAAGGTTCAACTCCTTATGACCCAACAATAGTAGCGTACAAACTCTAGAACTTACTACATAAGCATGACTCTCCAGGCTAATTAAGAGACCCGTGAAGCCGCTTCAGAACCTCTGGATCTCTCTCTTCCCTTCTTTTTCTCTCTGCACTTACTAGAGCATACATGTCTAGTAAGGGTGCAGTGGTGGAGGAATCCAAGGTTCCTCTATTAGAAGGTTTAGGTCCTATAGTTGAAGAAGAAGATAACCTTTCCAGAAAGTTATGGATTGAATCAAAGAAGTTATGGCAGATAGTTGGCCCTGCTGTCTTTAGCCGTGTCGCCTCTTATTCAATGATAGTCATCACCCAAGCCTTTGCTGGTCATCTGGGTGACCTCGAACTTGCTGCCTTCTCCATTGCCAATAATGTTATCATAGGTTTCGACCTTGGGCTTCTGGTATATATACATATATTGTTTGATATTACATATCACAGTCAAATCATCATCTATATTAACATTATATTAATCTGCTGATACATAGATAATTCTTTCTTTCTTGGGCATGTTCAGTTGGGAATGGCAAGTGCACTAGAAACACTATGCGGGCAAGCATTTGGGGCGAAAAAATACTACATGTTGGGGGTTTATATGCAAAGATCATGGATAATATTATTCTTGTGTTGCATATTTCTACTGCCCATGTATATCTTTGCAACTCCAGTATTGAAGCTACTAGGACAGGCAGAAGACGTAGCGGAACTATCAGGAGCCGTTTCTATATACATGATCCCACTTCACTTCAGTTTGGCATTTCTGTTCCCATTACAAAGATTCCTGCAAAGCCAGTTGAAGAATGAAGTGATAGCATGCGTTAATCTAGTTGCTTTGGTGGTGCATGTGATTCTGAGTTGGCTGTTTGTGCACAGACTTCAGCTTGGAGTGGTTGGAACCGCCATGACACTGAACTTCTCATGGTGGGTTTTGTTGTTTGGGCATTTAGGTTATACCATATTTGGTGGGTGCCCTCTTACTTGGAATGGTTTCTCCATTGAAGCCTTTTCTGGTCTATGGGAATTCACCAAACTCTCTGCTGCTTCTGGTCTCATGCTATGGTGATCTTCTCTTTACCTGAACATTAATGTTTTTTTTTTCAAAAAAAAAAAGGTATCGATTTGATCAAGTGTAATGGTTCTGACATCTTGTTTGCTTTCTGATATCTTTTTCCCCGTTGTTGGCCTATAAAGCTTGGAGATCTGGTATTACAAGATACTTATCTTGATGACAGGAAACCTCAAGAATGCAGAGATTGCGGTAGATGCCTTGGCCATATGGTACGAATTCATCAATCGTCATTCCTTCATCTGTGTTTTTAATTATTTATTTGAAAAAAGAAGAGTGAGAGTAGGTTATACTCTAATTGCTTTTATTACTTTTTTTTTTATATAATTTTTTAAACATTATAATGGAAAAGGATGGAAATAATAAGATTAAAATACTTATCTATTTTACATTCAATCATTTGATTCAAAAATAATAATTTATACGACTGATCATATATATTTCTAATGAAATTCATTCTTTATACATGTAATTATTATAATTTCCAAAACAAATATAATTTCCAAAATAAATTATAAAAATTTATGATGCTACAAGTTAATAAATTATATAACTATGATGGAAATTGGACGAGATTCTGTTGTATTGATGAATCAAATCAATTTAATTGCTAGTTGTAAATTTTAACATTTAGTCCATAAAGTTTATATTGATATATATATATATAATTGGGCTGACATCACTTATTTTGGTGCGGCAGCATGACCATAAATGGATGGGAGATGATGATTTCTCTTGGATTCTTTGCGGCAACCGGGTACCCTCTTCTTCCCTTTTACTTTGGTATTCCTAATGTGCATTTTTCTTTTTTTATTCTTCAATTTTCATATAATAATAGTAAAAATCTCTCAATGATGCAATACTTTTTGTAAAACTATGAGAGTGTTGTATAAATTAATCATGCCATAAAAGTATACATCTAACTCCAACCGATTTCAATTTGTTCAAAATTTTAACTTAATCTAGTCTATCATATTTATACTTCATCATATATTTAAATTTATTTGAAAATATTAAAGAAATAAAAAGTTTATAATAAATTTTTATAAAAAAGTTTATAATGAATTTTTGTAAAAAAATTTTATGATAATTATAATTTCTTATGAATTTATTATTTTTTTATATATTACATATATATGATAAATTTATTATTATCATATTATTTTAATAATAAATATAAATTTTTGTCAGTATTATCTATGTTTTATCGAATTTTTCACTATTACATATGTATTTAATAGCAAAAATAAATATTAATGATTATTATACGAAACATTAATAGGAGAAGAATCATTTTCTCATTATTATAATTATTTTAGCAAAGAATGAGAATTTTCTCACAATTACATAACTTGAATTGATTTCAATTTTGTCATAAAATATTTTAAACTAAATAATGAATCCAAATTCATTACTAAATAATCATAATATCACTTAGAAACTCACATTAAAAATTAAAAGTATCATTACGTAAGATCACGACATTTAATTAAAATATTTGAAATTAAAAAATTGATAATAGTTGCTTAGTTTTATGGCCAGTTTAATCGATTGCATGAGGCAAGGCCAATAGGCATAAAATAGGGAAACTTATCTGAAGGTGGACCAGAGAAGAAGACCCAAGAGGAGAACAACAACATTATTATTATTATTATTATTATTATTATTATTATTATTATTATTATTATTATTATTATAACCTTTCATCATCGATAAATATTTAAGAGTTTGTAATCCTTTTGTAGACTTGTTTGGTATCTTCCGTATGGAAACCACTTTCTTTGATTTACATTATGAAATCACTCGACAATAAATACAATTGTAAATGCAATCATTTCTTGACAAATGGGGATATTCATAGCTTTTTCCTTTTGTCTTTACTCTAGGGTTTACCCATTTATGATTCGGTTCATGTTCCCTTTTCCTTTATCTATACACATATTAACAAAAACATCTAAGCAAAGACGTTGAAACAGCTTTTTGTGCATTAGATTCACTATCTACTTGCTATAATAATTATAAATAATTATGATATTAAATGAACATTGTGGTAGAATATAAATTCAATCGTTATCTATTCATTTATGATTATTTTATTATTTTAAAAACAATATGTGAAAAAATGAAAAGAAGATTGTTGATCGTGCACTGAATAAAGGGTTTGTTTGGGAATGATGCAGAGTAAGGGTTGCAAATGAACTAGGAGCGGGGAATGGGAAAGGAGCAAGATTTGCAACAATAGTATCGGTTACAACATCGATTATAATTGGGGTTTTCTTCTTTGTTTTGATAATGATATTACATCATCAATTGGCTTTGATATTCACTGCAAGTGAGCCTGTTCTTAAAGCGGTCAACAGCCTTACATTTCTTCTCGCATCGAGTATTTTACTTAATAGCGTTCAACCAATTCTTTCCGGTAATTTCTTACTTTCTATTCTTAAAGCACCATTGCCGATGATGCTGTAATGCTATACTAACAGTTTTGATATGTTTTGTAGGAGTTGCTGTTGGATCTGGATGGCAAAAATACGTTGCATATATAAACTTGGGTTGCTATTATTTGCTTGGACTTCCACTTGGATTCTTAATGGGTTGGTGGTTCAAACTTGGAGCTACGGTATGCATTTCTCTATCCATCGATTACTTTTAATCTCCAACTCAAACCATAAAGTTAAATTGATTTGACACGATTCATTTGATTATAGAAGTTTGGTATCACATTCTAAACCTACTTAAACCTTTAAGTTGCAATAAAAAAGCAAGGTTTAAAATTGTATCACTGCAAATGAGATTGTATTGGGAATTCAATGGTGGGTGTTTTGCTAACATAGAACAAATTGTACGCAGGGAATTTGGGCGGGAATGATATTTGGTGGGACAGCAATTCAAACATTGATATTAGCAGCCATTACCATTCAATGCGATTGGGAGAAAGAGGTAAGTGTAGAATTAAAATGACGAAGACTTGTGTAAGAGGTGAAGATAATTGGATTGATTGGAGAAAATTTCTGGTGTTGAATTTTCAGGCGGTGAAAGCAAGCATGCATATAAGGAAATGGTCAGAAGTTTAAGTGAAGAAAGGAAGATGATTGCCAAATGACATCATCTGCTTGCAGAGGCAGGAATCGTTACTGCTCTTGATTTTTTGCAAGCCACATTAATTATTTAATCCATTCCTCCAAAATGCTTTGCAATATCTATTTATTTATCTCTCTCTTAGCCCACAAGATAGATCCGGTCCGGTCCATAAGAACCCGAATGAGAAAAGGAAACTTCACATGGATATCCAAGGAAAAAAAGAAAAGGAAATTATGAAAAATGATATCTCTTTGCAACTATGGAGATGATGTAGAATACTAAGAAATATTTTTATAAATATGGAAAATGATTTGATTTTCTCTGAAGTCTAATGTCCATATAAGCCGCCTCCTTGAGATATTTTCTCATGAAATCCACCACAAAACATATAAATTCTTCTTAAACTTTGGATAAAGAAATTTTTAGAAACTGATTTTCACACATTTTCATTCCATGCGTAACTTAATCATAATCTTTTATTTCATATTTCATTATATATTTAATATTATTAAGTTTGTATTTATTGTAATTTTTTATTTATGATTGAAGTATTTAATAAGATATTTTTAAAAATATATTTCAAGTTGGATTCATTTTTATAAAAGTCAAATTATGAAGAAAAGTTGTAATTAATTGAGATACCATAAGTTAAAAGGCAAATTTATGCATCAAATCTAAATTAACAACTATAAATTTCAATGGGTATGTTTTAAAGGTATATCGGTGAAGTTAATTATTATTAAGATGTAGATGAATCGAATTATTAATAAATTGTTTGATATTTCTTTTTTTCTTTCAGTGATATTTTAGAGATGAATATAAGAATTAAGAATATAATTTAGAATTTAATATTTTTTAAAAAATACCTTTTTTTTTAATTTTAGAGAATATCATGAAAATTATATGAGTAATTAATCATGAAAATTACATGAGTATTAATGATGGACTTAAATCGAAAAAGAGTAAAATTGAAAATAACTTTTAAAAATTACATAAATTTATTAAAGTGATATATTATGTGTCAAATATTTTTTATCAAAATAATACTTAAAAAAAAGAAGTACCTTATTGAATAAAAATGTATCTGAATTTATTTGCCAACTTAAATGGATTAGGAGCAAGCTTGACTTTGAAATTTATTTTATGAACAAATTAAATTTGGAATTATTGATATTTAATTTATTTAAATTTTTAACTTAACTCATTTGCAAGCTCTTAAACTAGATTAGTTTTGTGTTAATTATAAACTTAATTATAGGCTTATTTATTTCTTAAAATATATCTCATATAAGTGGATAACAATTGATTTTCTCTGTAAAAGGGTAGCAACTTTCATTTCTAGTTAAGCATTTTACTGGCTTATTAGGGCTTTGCTTAGATAACAACTCATGACTTAATTGATTCTAATATTTAAGTGTGTTTTGTTAAAAGGTTAAATAATTTGAATTTATCTTCAACTTTGATCAAGTTTAAGTGAAGTTCAAGTGAGTATTAAAGCTTATTTCAAGTTTTTTTTTTTTAACTCAATTTGAATTCAAAATTTAAAATTTTAAAAGTTTTTGAGCTTATATTTAAGAAAAATAAATAAAGTATTGAATTTTAATTAGACTCATTTATATTCTAATTATTAGAAAAATAATAGCTGAGAATAATTTATTTACAGATAAATAAATTAATTAATTATTATCTATACATGATAAATACAAAATCATTTTAAAGATTGAACCTAAAACAAATAATTACCAAAATTACATATCAATAAATAATAATTAGCTATCTTAATGCTAGAAATGAAAATGAATGGAGTTGGATCTGGATAGGGGTAAGCATATTTAATTACTGAATTAAATTGATAAATTTGATTTGATTTAATTCAAAAAATTTGAATTCAAAAAAGATTCAATTTAAGAATATTAAAATTTTTGATTCAAAAATTAAAATAATAAAAAATCACACCAATCCAACTGAACTAAAATTCAATTCGATTCGATTTATAAAATATTAAACTAAAAAAATTTTAATTAGATTCAATTCTAAAAATTTCGGTTCAATTCAAAATACCAAATCTACTGAATGCTCTTCCTTAGAGCTATATTTTATTCATATTTAATCAAATATAAATTATTAAATTTATAATAAACCTATAAAATATTGAATAACCCACAGCTAGTTTATTATCTAATAATAAATAATCTTTTAATAAATTATAAATAAAGATAAAGATAAAATAAACCATTAAATACATCAAATAAACTAATAGTATTATCAACTCAATTAATTATAAAATTATTATTATATTAAACTCAGTAATATTCATGTTAATATTATAAAAAATTAAATAATATTTACTATAAATTACAATTAATTCAATTGTTAAAATATATAAAGAGTAGAAAAATAAATGATCAATAACTTATCAAAGTTGTTGATTTTTTCTTGTAGAATAAAATTTTCTTATGAAAAATTTTGAAAAAATTATAGAGATTGATAAAATATAAAAAGGATAATAACAAAGCTTTATATATTTATTATGAATAATTTATATTTAGACATGAATTTATAGATAGATATTATTAATTATTTTAAATCGATTTTGACTATGAATTTGAATTGAATACTCTACTTATGTTCAATATTAATTTTTAGATATGAAAATATTTGAACTTAAAATAAATTTTATTTGTATTAATTAGATCTAATTTAAGTAGTTATTCATGTATTAATTAGATCTAATTTGAAGTAGGAATGTTCATTTGCCCTTCTATCAAGGGATTTATTAATTTACAATTACCAATTGGTAGCACATATAATTCACACACGAATATTTGTTAGTTCTTATTTATAACATCAACTAGCAAAATTCAACCAAAGTCCATAATAAAACAATTAGAGAAGGGTTTACATGGTTTAGAATTGGAAGAGATATTGAAGTACACAACAATGGGCTCTAATAGGGAAAATCATTTGCAAAAGGATTTTTGGAGTAGGATCTTTATGATAGATTTTATTAAAGGTTTGATCTTTAGCCAAAACTTTCAATATTCAAAATTTGAGTCAATCAAATGTTTTTCTCTTGAAATTTGCAAAAGAGCAGGATATGAAGAAAGTCCTAAAAGGAAGACCATGGAATATGCCTAAGTCAATTAACCCAATTAAAATAGCAAAACTAAACTTGAAACTCTAAAAGAATAGATATTCACTACTCGAACTCATCTTTGAAGGGTTTAGCTTAGCACTCATGCTATAGGTTAGTTGAACCAAATTCCAAAATCATTCAATGGTGACTTCATCTTATAACCTCTAGCGGGTTTGTATCATTCCTTGAAGGAGCCCCTCGAGAAGATTATCCTTTTACTCCAAGTGGGCCTTCGATGTCATCTATTACAAACCTCACTTTGAGTCTCAAAATGTATATCTATCTTATGATAAACATGGTAGAAATGATATCGATTGGAATCTAACTAATCAGTTTCTCAAGGTAATGGATTATTGCAACATTTCTGATATAGTGTTTAAAGGCCCATGATATACGTGGAGGAATAGAAAAATAGGAAAGTATGAAATCAAAGCTCGTCTGGATCATGGGCTTGCAAATGATAACTTGAGGCAATTATTTTCTTATGCTCATCTCATATATGTTCTTTTATTAGGTTCAAACCATAGACCCATGTTTTTAGAATTGGAGAGAAGAGTACACAAATCATCAGGGGAATTTAGGTTTCAAGATAAATAGCCTGATTATTTAACAATTATGGAATTCTATGGATTATGAAACATTAGTTGATAAATTGAATGATTATAGAAATGTTTTAAACAGATCGATCAAGAAGATGTATGATAACATGACTAGGAAAATTGAAGTTATGAAGCATCAAATTAAGTTGATAAATTCATCTATATGCAAAAAAGAGCTAGTGTAAGGAACAGGGGTTGATCATAGAACTAGAAGAGTTGATTTATTAAAAGAAAAGTATTAACATTAAAAATCTCAAATTACTTAGCTACATCATGGTGATATAAATATAAAGTTCTTTTATCTTTCAGTAGCTCAGCAGCGGAAAAGAAACCAACTAGTTATGATTAAGAATGACAAAGGAAACTGGTTAAAGGATAATGATCATGTCACATCCACATTAGAGACCCTAAGAGTCTTATATGAATGTGTGTGAATGTGTGTGAATGTGTTAGATGAATGGTAGGATTGAGGTATTTGATGATATGTGGATTCTTGTGTATTGCGATATGTGTATCTATGTTTTTGTGCACTGTGATGTGTGTATATCTGTTTTATTGGCGTTGCTGTTGCCTTATTGAGGAGCATGTCTTCTTGGTTGGATGAGGGACAGCCATTCTGTTTGGGTAGGGGTGAATTGGAAGTGTTGTTAGGTGTGGCATTGGTTTTGGTATAGGCATTGTGAGGGAATAGACTTTAATTTAGTCTTAGCTTGATATCAAGTAGTGGTACGAGCGTACGGGACTCAGTACGGGTGTACCAAACAAGGGAATGACCGTATGGGCGTACCAAATGGTGGTTTGGCCATACGTGACCTCGTAGGAATTTAGGTTTGTCAGGTAGAATGTGGATGTACGGGCGTACCGAATGGGATACGGGCGTACCGTCCCTTGCAAGAAATTGTGCTTGTCAGGAGTTTTAGTTCGGTACGGGCGTACCATGATCCGTACGACCATACGCAACTTAAGTTTGACGAGTCAAAGGATAAGTATTAAGGGTTCTTTCATTTCTTATCAGTTTTAAACCCTTCTAAACCCTCTTAAACCGTTATTAGCAGTTGGGTAAAGAGTGCTTAGTGGCTTTTGAAGAGTGAGGACTAGAAGTTAAGCTTGGTGATCAATAGAGGCGAGATTACAAGCCTCCTTTAGAAATGTTTTGATTTCAGGTTTGTTCTAGTTATGTGTTTATTGGCAGGTTTGGTTTATTTCTATGCCTTGAGGCTTAAGTAGAGCCTAAATAGAAGGCTTTATGTTGATATTCTATTATTGAGGTGTGATATGTGGTTGATTATGTTTGATGTATGTTATCTTGATGCTTTTCCTTGCTTTATAAGGGCATGAATGAGTATTCTCTTATGGAAACATAATTGCATATGATGTATTTGTGACATGCATGGTGATGAAGGGAAAATAGATCAGAGAGAAAAGATAATGATCATTGAGGGAAGATCTCAGCTCTGGGCATATTGGGTCAACTAATGTTTATGGGATTCCTTCGAGGAATCGTTTAGATGAATAACCTCCCAAAAGAGAGATGAGTCTCGAGACCTACCATAGGGAAAAAGGTGCAGGGCACCGTACAGACATGTGACCTCCTTCGGGAGATGAGTACCGGTACCTATCGGGACCCAGTATGTGCGAAAGGAATATGCACAAATACAGGAAAACAAGAGTGAACAGAAAATGAGAATGAGAAAGAATACATGCATAATGGCCTTCTTGTTGTATGTGTGGGTAATGTATGCTCTGATATGGATGATGTTATATGATTGATGACTCAATTTACTGAATTATGTGTATGTTCATATGTATTCTCTAGCACCACTGAGTTTATCTCAGCATTTGTCATTTGATGAACGTAGGTTCGGAGTCCTCGGATGAGCGAGCAGAGAAGGAGTAGAGGTCATCAGCAGAGATAGATGGATCTCAAAGTGGTACCGGACCTTGAGGCATTCTCCAGCTTCTTTTACTTGTAGCTTTGTAGTCGTAGAGGCAATAGTTGTCCCGTATTTTGGTGTATATGATGTATAGACTGGGTATTTTCCATACACAGTTATTATTATTATATGATAAATAGTTCTTGGTTTTATTGCTTGGATTTGTGAATGTATGATTGGATGTTCAGGGTTATTGGTTTATTGTCTACACCATATACAGGGATGTATCCTCATACGACGTCTCTAGAATGTATCCCTTATAGTATAGGTATCGGCTTTCTCTTGGAGGTCACTGTCTATGCTACGAGAGCATGTCACTCCAGGTATGGGCTGGGCGTGACAGATCAAATTGCCAAGGAGGTCATCAATTTCTTCTTGAGGCTATATTGTTCGAACCAATCAAGTTCGCCACAGGAGTAAGTTGATGTTATTCCACACCTTATTTTAACCCAAACCAATGAATGGTTATGCAGAAGAGTTTCTTCAAAGGATATTAAAGAGATATGTTTTTAGCTAAGAAGAAATAAGGCTCTAGGCCCATATAGCTTTAATATTACTTTTTTCAAAGAAACTAGATAACTGTTAAGTTTAACATCACAAGATTAGTCAGTGACTTTTTGTAGACTAGCATGTTACCCTCGTATCTCAATCATATTATTATTTTTCTTATACTGAAAGTTCAAAATCCTGAGTCATTATCAGAATTTCACCCAATTAGTTGTTGTAACTTTAAGTATAAAATTATATCAAAGATACTAGTAAATTGGTTGAATCAATCATGACAGTCCTAGTTTTAGAATAACAAGCTACCTTCATAGGTGGGAGAAGCATTCAATAAAACATTATTATTGCCCATGAAGTGCTATATGGCTTAAAGATGAGGAGAATAAGAAAAACAAGGGATTTTCCTTAAAGCTTGATATAGTTAAGGCATATGATTGTTTACAGGTAGTTCTTAAGAAATTTAAGTTTTACAAATATTGGGTTAGTTGGATTATGCAATGTATTTAAACTGTGGGATTCAAGCTTAGAATCAACGATAAATTATTAAGATCTTTCCCTATATTTGGTAGGGGACCCTTTGTCTCCCTATATTTTTATTTTGGCTTCAAAGGTTTTATCCATGTCAATTAAAGAGCAAGTGTTAGTGTATGCTCTAGAGCATCATGTGTATTTGTACTATACGTTTTATTAATAAAGGCATTATTCATTATATAGTACAATGTTTTGAATGAACTTGTTTTACTTGGAGTATTAAACTATATATTGAAGTCCATGAT
>CANYBF010802295.1:0-15646 GCA_948192965.1 Dalechampia spathulata
GCACTAGACATAGCAGCTTTTGTTTTACTCTGTCCTTGTTTGCTCTATATAAACTGCTAGTAGAAGCAGTTTTTTGTATCAGGAAATACTCTACCACAGCTCTTCATTAAATCTGTTTTTTCTCAGGTTCATTTACAGCAGCTCCTGCTGTTTATTTACTGCTGCTGCTGTCCTATTTTTTCTCCTACCTTATTTTTTCTGCTGCTAACATTTACAGCAAAAAGAATCCATGATTCTAATCGATATTTCATTTCCCAATAATCAGGCCAGTCGAGCTGGAGGAAAAATTTCTTGATCTTAGAAGACGAGTAAAGACTTAATGTTTTCTCGATGAATTGACTATGATTTTCATTGAAGTTTGTAGTGTCGTGGCAATAACAAAAAATAAGATTCGGGACGTTGGTCCATAGATTCTGCCATCTTCTCGATAAAACGCTGGTTTTTATAGCTTCTTTGGTTGATGGAAGAAAGGAGAGGATATGGTGGATGAGGGAATCAGGCAAGAGGCTGATACGATCGGGAAAGTTGAACTTCTTGCTTTCTTGTTCCGGCAATCCACTGGCCGGAGAATCTGAAACGAGACCCGTCAGCTCCTTCATGATCTTTAGCTAAACAAAAGCAGCAAAAAGTGAAGTCGTGTAACGACATCTTCTTCCAATAGCTTCCAAGACATCAACTTTCATTCGATGGTTTCTAAGCGAAGAAAGCGAGAAATGAATTGGGTATTATTTTAATCGAGATATTGAGCTTGTCTGATAGTTCTTGTGAAGTTATAGGAGTCTAAATCAAATGAGCATTTTAAGGTAAGAAACCCCTTGGAAGGGATTTCCCAATCTTCTAACGTTTTCCTCGTCAACCATCGACGGCAGGATAAAAACAAGATCAGCACATATCAAAGATGGAATATTCATCAAACCCAGATCCTGAAAATGCAAACAACTTCTCAATATCGAGCCCACAAAACGCATAGCAAGAGTGCAGTTCCAGAGATTCCAGTCAAGGGCAACCGGATAGAATATTTTGAATGATTTCATCAGAGAAGCCACGGGAATCCATCGCATTCAAAATCTTGATAGATTTCCAGTTGAAATTCACATTTGCCACGGGTATAACAAACAAAATTTGGGTTTCAACTAACAACTGAATCATTATTGTAAAACAACTGGGGAAATGATAATCAGATGAAGAATAAGCATCAATACGTTCAAAAATAACCTCCTTTGCTCCTTTTACTGCTGCAAAACGGATCCATGAAGATAGTAGACTATCCATATCCCTTTCCCAACGGTGGAGGAAGACTTGGATGACGAATTTGTCAATCGCAGAACAAGAAGAGACTTGAAACATTGTCAACGAATTTAGAGAAGATTTTCCAATCGTTAGGATTATCATAACGGCTTTCGCAAAGGAAAATGAGGTTGACACCAGGATTGACAGCCTCAGCTGTAGTGGGCAAAAACGACAGAATGTGGTGGATTAGGGAATCAGGTAAGGAGCTAATGCGATCCTCTTCCTTGCAAGATTTGAGCTTTCTTCTTTTCCTTTTCATGGTTTCAATTTGACTGGATTCTTCTGAGCATGCATTTGTAGGTTTATGGTAGTAGGCAAAGCTTTAACCTCCACCATGAATTACGGAGTTATTTCCTGTTCTATGAGAGCTAGTTGTAATGACTCCGCCCGTAATTAAAAGAATTTAGTTCTTTCTCTAAACATTCCACAACAATGTGGATTTGAAGTTAAAGATTTGGGCTGGGTGCTTTAACGGGCAGGCTACTGCTTGCCATTCTGACATTTTCATGGCAAAAGTTTGCTTGAATACCACTTGTCCCTACAACCCGCAATTATTTTAGTGTTACAGAGGAGAATAATCACAAGCTGTTGGTTTATGTTTTACGGATGAAAAGAACGACAGAAATCAGACTACGATGTTAGATGAACTCTACCAAGCCATTCATGGTTATGATTAGCCTCAGATCCTATCCTATCTACTCTTGATGCAGAAACTAGAGGGAAAAAAAATAAGGAAAAGAAGAAAAAGGAGTCCTCGCTAAGTTTCCCTGCTTCAGGAAATGTCTCTTTGAAGATACGACGCATCTCCGCTGTCAGAATGGGAAATATCGGCAACAGAAACAGCATGGTCACTGTTAGATGAAGTGACCGTAGCCAGCTGCAGAGTCGGAGACGGGAATTGGCAATGATTGAGGAAGTAAACCCACGTTG
This sequence comes from Dalechampia spathulata, assembly GCA_948192965.1. Classification (NCBI taxonomy): domain Eukaryota; kingdom Viridiplantae; phylum Streptophyta; class Magnoliopsida; order Malpighiales; family Euphorbiaceae; genus Dalechampia; species Dalechampia spathulata. The sequence continues at coordinate 2,221 of CANYBF010802295.1, forward strand.
ATACCCTGACGGAATGGCTTTACAGGCCGAGGTTTTTTTTTTAAGGATCATCCAATTCTATAAGCTGTGCTCGTCTCTCAGCAGCTCTCTTCCTGACGAAGATGCCCCATCTTAAAGCAGCTTTCAGCTTCAGCCATCCGACGACAGCTTTGCCAGATGAACGAGATGGATCATCACCGAAACTGTAATTTGGAGATGGGGCAGGCATGTATGATGATGGATAAGAGAATCCATCTTCAGCCATGTTAAATGACGAAGAAAGGCCCTGATGATGATGACCTCCCATGTTAAATATGCGAAGAAGTTGCTGCATATCTTCATTTTCCAGCATTTCGTTACTTCTCATCCGAACTTCCTCCTCTGGAAACATATCCTCAGGCCCCTGATACGAATTCATATTTGGGTTACAAATGCCTTGAAAGCTTGAAGTTGATGGCTGTGGTGGAGCAAGCGCCAGTAATCCGTCATTTTTTGGAAACTGAATTTGCTGGGAACTATTTGGCAAAGGATTCTGTAAAGGTACTGAAGCAGCATCAAACTGATAAGGTGTGTTAAGATTTTCATTATGTGACTGCGTCGAGAATCTTGCAGCCATACTATCACCGTAACCTGTAAAGCAGATGTTCACAAAGTCGGCCAAATAGATAAATTTATTTATTTATCGTAATTTAGCCTTTATTTAAACATACTATAGTGACTATGAACTAAATGTACCTCCAATTGCAGGACCTGAGTCCACAGCAGGCTGCTCTGAAGAGACTGGAACTGAAAGAGTTGGTAAAGTAACTTGATGGTCATAAGAGTTCTGAAAATCTTGTTGACAGGTTTGATTGTCAGAGTGTGAAGCTACCATATTCTCACTCTGCTTCAAATCTAACAGTGTTTTGCCATCATACTCAATCACATGCATCCAATTTTCATATGCCAACTTCAGCAATCCATCCACATAAACCTGTAGCAGAAAATGATTCATGAAGTTGACAGGTTTTCATCCTTCTACATTCAAAATTTTCCTGACATAAGAATCTGCTGTATTACTTGCCTTTTGATCGTCAGAAAGAGATTCTACCGGGTAGAACTGTCCATTGGCCATGAAGCCACTTAGCTCATAGATATTGTTGAAAACGACACCAACATTTTTTGCATCGTCCGGATAGTAGACGTAAAGTTTCCCACTTAAGACGCAAGTCTTTGCGTGCTCTACAAGAACATCCCACATCTTATTTGACATGCCACTTCCAAGGATCTGCGTGCGATGGAAGAAAAATTTCATGAGCAAGATTCATGAATTAGAGTTCAATTATGGACAACAAGGCTTCCTTCTTACATTCCGCAACCTCTGCGAATCTCTAACTACAAGTCTTAAGAAGTCTTCAACAGTAAAAATTCCAGCTTTATTCAGCCTCTTGTGGAAAGATCCATCCTTGCCAATCTTCTCCAATCTCCAAACCTCGTCGTGTAATGCAGGTGGATAGTGTTTCTTATATACTGTGGAGCAATAAAAAAAAGAATAAGATTGGAGAGGAAGAAAGCCAGGCTTTTGAAAGTAACAGAACAAGCTAAAGGCGCAAACATGTAATCTGGTTAAGAGGTTGAAACAACAAACAATGAACTCACATTCTCCTCGGTGATCCTTAACAGTGAAGGCATCGGTTTTTGCTTCACGAATTCGAACCCCTTCACAACAGCCTGGGGAAACCTTTAATCCTAACCTGAACTTTCTGCTCCTTATCCAGCTCGAGTTGTCGGTAAATGTCAGCTCGCCAAGAGCTCCTACGCCATCTTTCAGTATCACTTGCAGATCTCCAGTTAGAAGTGGTCTCTTACCTTCACGTTCTCTAACTATATGAGAGTCAAAATCTTCTTGTGCCCAATTATCATCATCTTCATTATTGAAATCTCCTTCAAGGACAATGACATCCAATTTGGCAGAGGATTCAGGGCCTGCTGTCACGACATGTCCTGTGTTTGCATCGATCAGAACAACATGGATAGCAGAACCCTGCTCCCCTTCTACTTTTCCGCCGGTAAACAGAGGAAGGGACAGCTTGGACCTGAAATGCAGCTGAAGGTTTCTTCCGTCAGGTCCTCGTAAACATTTGGGAGAAGACCTGCATATTTCTCAACCATCAGAGAAACAAACCAGAGAGGCAGGCGTTCTGTTAGTTGAGTCCGAGTTACTTAGGCTGGTTGATCAAGAAAGCTGTTTGAACATAGTAAAACGAATCCATCCAGTAGACAATTTCACGGTTTTGGTGAAATTAAACAGAGATAAAGAGGAGTTAAATTGATTAATTCTGTACGAAATTTAACAGGAAGAAGTTCAATGACCCGCTAATGCACCAGTTCAAGGTGTCCAGAAATGATTATCATTGAACGCCAATTAGTTCACAGTGAAGAACAAAGATGATGAGCGTGGTTTACTTGTTACTAGTAAGCAGGCAAGAATGTTACATACCGTCCAGAGAGTTTTGCAGTGCCTAATTTTGCTAAAGCACGCTCCACTTCTTCGCTAACCTGCTCAGCATTCAACAGAGAAAAACACTCAATACAAAGTATAAAACGTCATGCATGAAATGAATAAACCAGCAAAGAAGAAGGTCATCCTGACAAACATCCCAGAAGGATATACAAGCAAATGATTAGTGATATTATCTTACAACTCTGCGAAGAATAGGCTCCAACGATGAGCAAAGTTTCTGGAGACTATCCACCTTGAGAGCTTCAACGATTACACTGCAAACAAAGTTGGCAAAAAAATGAACATCCGTAACAAGAACAGTAAAGCTGCTCAAAGTTATCAAAACTGAACATATTTGGCAAACTCTCAAGCAAGATATATATATATATATATATATATATATATATATAGGAAAGAGATGCTCATAAATATAATTCAGTCCAATGGGAGAAGGAAAAGAAAATGTATTCAAAGCTTCTTAAAACCACCACCAGAAGAAGAGAAGGTAACACTGACGAACATTGAATAGCCTGAAAAGAGCATACATTCTGGAATACGGCATCAATTCCCAGGACCAAATTCATTATATGGCAGAGGCAGAGTTGCATGGTAAAGTTTTAATGCATTTTGCTTTCAGACGGTTGCTAAAAATGAAACTTGACAAGGAAACTTACTTCTTTATTCCTCAGGTTGAAGTACCAACCAACCAAGTATTCACTTGAGCATTTATGAAGTATAGCATATACATTTCGAAGTTGGTTCGGTTTGATTCATAACAAGTTTCAAGATTCAGCTGATAAACTTGTTCAACTAGAACAAGTAATGATTCCAAACATCAAAACACTAATCAAACACTTGAGAATGAAAAGAAAGTTGTAAACTTTACCTTGCCAAAGCAGGTCTTTTTCTATCAGGCTGACCTTCATCACCAGAACTTGAATCCAATCCTCTTTTTTCTCTTGCCATATTACTACTACCACTTGATCTCTCCATAAACCTCGCTTACATCTTAAACCATTACCATAGCACACGCCCTTTTGTTTGTTTCCCGAGAAAACTTTTAAAAAAACAATAAAAAAAAAGATAGCAACTTCTGTTACCTACAATGCAACAACACTTCTCTCTATATCTCTGGCACAAACAAACAAAAACACTTAGTTTCCACTTATCGACTCACTAAACAAAGACCTATTTAATGAACCCAAATTCCAAAAATAAAAAAAATAAATAAAAGATAAAGAGATTAGAACAGAAAGAGAATAACAAAAAGCAAAAATAAAAGAAAAGAAAAAAAAACTTTATGTCTTGTTTCTTTTGCTACGTCAAATTAAAATAGAGGCAGACAGGTTAAAGCCAACGGTGATCCGGAGGGAATTTTGGGTGTTTAAAGGGAAAATTCCAATGAAAACGTTGTTCTTTAAAGGCATTGTAAGAACATGAGAAATTTCCAGGAAATGGGGATTGATTTTGGTCGCTAAATAGAAGTAACGATGATGTTTCTAATCCTTCAAGTTTCTGTCGTCCTTTCCATTTTTATAAAATACTATTTCTCAACTTTATGGTTAATTCTATATCAATCTTCTTGTCTTCTATTACTTTTTTAAAAAGAATATATTAAAAAAAAAATCCATTTTTCAGTTGAATTTATTACCTTATTTTATTTTATTTTATCCATCTTATCACTTTTCTTTAAGAAATAAGAAAATAGAGTTTTTCTTTATTATTTAATCCATGGAAGAAGAAAAAATACTATTTAATTGATTTTCTATAAAGCATATAAAGTAAGCCCTAATTTATGATATTTTATTATATCATTTACACGCTAAATTATATAACATTAAAAGATAAGCTACTTATAATTTTAGCTTATAGATTTAGAAGCTTCTCCCTTTTATTTTAAACTAATTTATACAAAAGTTTATATTTTATTTTATTTTTAATTATAATATATTATCATCAATTAAATATTTATATTTATATTATCATTATGTTTCACTTAACTTTATAAAAATTAGAATTTATATCAAAATAGAACTTTTTGACTACTAATTTATTTCATTTATTGTAATTATGAAATCAAAAGAATAAATGGGTAATTTTGCATTTTTTTCTTCAAATATATTATTTATAATTGAATATGAAATATTCCAAAATTTAAAAAGATAATAATATTTTTAAAAAAAGATAATTGAGCAAAGTGTTGAAGGAAAAATAAATAAAAGCTGAATTAGCTTATCATTTAGGTTATCGAAAAACGTGACTAAAATATTTTACTCAAATATATATATATATATATATATTAAAAAAAGAAATTCTGAATAATTAATAAAAGTGAGGGAGAAAGGGACATTCCCAGCCAGAAGTACGACAAACATGTATGCAGAGGAAACTGAGCTTTTTCCAAAATCTAGGACTTATTTTGTTTTTCGTCATGCATTTGTCTACACGCCATTTAATTTTATTGCAAACCATTTTGTTTCCTCCTTGTTAAAATGACAAACCAGTTTAATGCCTTTTGTTTAATAACACTCTTTCTTCATTCATCTCCATCCACTCCACAAAATACCCTTCCAAACACTCTATGCGTTTCAAAGATTTTTTTCGGATTCCGCTGTTTATCTTCGATCGAATGATTTAGTTGTTTTTTTGAGATTTTATTCGGCTTAGACCTGAGGGAGTTAGAAAGAAAATTATTCAAATAACGCATGTGGTGATCTGAATTCAACCCCAGGCGAGTAGTTTGTCATTATCCTCCTCCTTGCAGGCCGTAGATTTATCAGGTTTCATAAATGAAGATGCAGGGCAAAACGTTTCCTTGCAATTTATTGTGGAGTGATGACCATGCCACGCTACAGTTTCATAAGCTGAATCATTGCTGATATATAACCCTTTATATATATAAATATAATATGTTCATCTTTCTTAGTTTTACGTACTCTTCTTAGGGTTTTGTGAACCAGCATGGTTTTTGTCAATATATATCACCGAAGAAAGACAATCACCGAAAGATTAAGATCATATTATATATATATATATATATATATATACAGATTTCTTTGTTTGTGTGGTGGTGATTGAGATGATATCTAATAAGGATATTGGGTATTATAATAGAATATAATATACCCATGCAGATTTTAAATATATCGAGGTGTAACCATGGCCATGAACGTTATTGAAGCAACCAATAATGATCATACGGTCTTGGGTTGATTACTGGTTATGCTTACGTCTCTTCATGAACATGAACTCAATAATTCCACCTCAGTTTTATTCTCTCTTGTCAGCAGATGTTTCTTCGCATATTACTGTTATTCCGGTGAACTGTGTTATATATTTGATTAAGGTCAATCTGGAATGGATGTTAATAATTCTAAATCTATGTTAATAATCTGGAATGGATGTTATCTATTTAATAAAGGTCAATCTGGAATGGATGTTAATAATAAGTAGGGCTAATATAGATTTAGATTTTAGTTTGAAAAACCATTTGGAGCGTTAAAGATGATGGTTGATAAGATAAGATTATCACGGGGGTGCGAATCCACCGATTTGGCCTTCCGGGCCCAATCCCATGTGCGCGAGGCCTTGCCCTCTCCTTGGCCCATTTTACCAACTATAGATAGAAGGTGATATTTAAACTTAAAAACTTTGCTTCTAAAAAGAGATGTGGGACAAAGTCTTATGTAATATACAAAGGCTCCAACATATATTACAATTTATATCCAAGAATCAACGATTTTTTTTGAGACCACAGGGTACATCAAGCTTCTTTCTTGTTAGACTTTTTATCTTACTCACGTACAAAGAATAAATATATGTATACATGTATTATTTACAATTAGTTTACTCCTTAGACAACAGTTAGTTAAACAAAATCACCTCTTAACTAAGTCTTACTTCAAGATTATAGTGAGAGGTTCATTTCTCTCTCTAGTTAAATTAATTCTTGCACATAATATCAACTCAACACACTGTCCATAACTTCATTACATATGTTTGTGCATCCTTAGTTTAGTTCTATGTGAAATCTTTAGTTAACTGCTTGAATCATTTTCTAGTGTGTTCCATTACATGTACCAGTGAACTAATGGTCAAATGGTTATGGACAGAACCATTCCAAGAACATACATTAGGCACCCACGAGGAGGTACATAAATGTAACCAGATAGAGGATGTATTATTGCCGCCTAACTTAGTCATTTAATAACTTAGTTTGGACATCTAAACCTATCTCAAAACATGACATTTCCGACCATAATTGACTACTATACAGAGCATGATGTACATTCAATTTAGAGCTGCTTAGAGTCCAAGATCTTAGCAGCTTAATTCCATCATGTTTATGCCCGAACATTAAGATATTTAATGTTCTTTTAACTTATATTTTATAAAGAATTGTAGTACAATGGTTTCGGTTCTAAATGTTCATACGACACAAGGTACATATCCAATTCTTAAATCACCCTTATTCTAATTATAATCCTGCTTAACCACTTACTTTCATATGTATGGTAGCACACTAGAAGAAAACTAAAACATTATCAACACTAGAGCATTTTAATCTATACAATCCAGTCATTTCTCCTTATAAGAACTTGGTTTAGTAGCATATTAAGATAAATTAACTAACACTCTAGAGATTAGCTAATTATCCTTATTTCCATCCTGATTTGTCATGACTAACATACAATAACAACCACACGGTAAATCAATTTCTTAAGCATATATGTATATTATGCGAGTGCAACACTTCTAAAGTTCCACTAGACAGTATCTATATAAGTTTGAGGTTTACTTACCTACGTCGAGGAAGAACTGCTCACACCGTCCACCCTTGATGGTTCACCTGCAATACCACTCGTTTAAAGCACATCATCTGCTACCCTCTTTTTCTCTTTATTGTTTAACAAGGTTTGGTTACCACCGCCTCAAACTAATGAGCAAACCACCACCAGCCTCCCCTAAGTTTTACTTATGCTTCTTCCATTGCCCGATGACAATCCATTCCTTAAGAAATTTAAGGCAACAAGTTTTGTTTTTATCTCCTCTTCTCATTGTTCTACCTGTAACACACTCATCACACTTTCTTAAACCAATTAACCCAATTAAGCATATTGGTTCTAAAATCAATTTCACATTCCATGTAGTATAGTTATATATATATCTTTATAGGTTTACTCTTAGTATAGGAACCATAGGAAATTTTTAATGTATAATTAATTATTATCCCTTTGAAATGATGATTAGTAATGGTTCACATTAATGTAGACTAATTGCTACCATACCATAACTAGCTTAAAGCATATGTACCAACCTATCTAAGCATAAAAAGTAACAATTATATATGTATGTATATATGTATGTATATATATATGTATGTATGTGTATATATATACATATATATTCATGCAAACAATAAATGTGGCATTACTATTAAAGATTTATTTAGTTATTTACATCTCAATTTGTAAGCTAAATCACCTAAATATATTTTAATATGATTAATCATTATATGTGACTTAATTGTAACTATATTTCTATACAATGCCAATAGAGTAATTATTTATAAATATTATAAAATAATTTCAATTATCACCTATTAGTCTTATTCAATTTAATCATTGCTTATGCTAATAATTTAATCACCAAAATAAAATAAATAAGTAAATAAATAAATATGACTAGACATAATCGTAATTAAGATAGTGACAGTGAAGCTAGAAGCAACATGAAGCTCTCAAGTCTCAAGCTCCTCAAATCTTCAAGACTTCAAGGTGTTCTTTAAGATCTAAGGCATTCAAGAAGTTCATCAAGGCATTCAAGAAGTTCATCAAGGTGTTCTTCCCTCAAGGTGAAGTTTGATTCAAGATCAAGTACCTAAAGCATTTGAATTGTGTTCTTCACCAAAAGTCAAGTTTAGTCATGCTTAATTCTTATATTAATATGTGTACTTCATTTAATTACTAGCTAATACCTCACATATTTAACAATAATGACATACACACATGAATTCAATTTATCCTTAGCATTCATATACATTTAGCCAAGAATTAACATTCATTTATTGATAAGTTCATATGCATGCAAAGATGTCTTATTAATCTAACATTTGTGTAATTAATTATATAAGTCAATTTGATAAATTCCAAGGCATGTCATTTTCAAGGAGCTAATTAATATGGTTGATTTTTAACTTAAGTTTGATCACTTTAGCAATTAGCTTTATAAATATTAATTTAAATATATCATTATATGGTTTTATCCTTAGTAGGTATGTTAGTAATGATGCATGTACCACATACATTAATGTAGTAATCAAAACAAAGCATTTGATACAAGTACGTAAATACATAAAACCAACTAAAGTTTTTTAACATAGATAATACTAAATATATTCTATTTTACTCCTAGTTATTCATGAATTTAGTCCCCATTTTCACCAAGAAAATACTTATAAAATTAGCTTTAGTATATTCAGTATTTTCTAGCATGTAACAAGTAAAATACAATTTATAACAAATAAAGTTACATCTAGTATATTAAAGTGCTACTAATTTAATTTATAAATTTTAGAATTCCAAATCTCCTCCTATACAAGTATAACACAACCTCTTGCTGCTTCTACATTAAGATTATCGTTTCAATTATCCTATTAGAATTTATGTCATACATACTAGTATTTGCACCCATTAAAAGCAGTCCAATAATAACTCAACAATTTCTAATTATATGGCCATTATCCTTAATCATTCCATTAATTACTACCAAGGCTAAAGTTCAATAATAAATAGATCACTTTAGCCAACCACTAACCTCATAGTTCAATTGACACATAAACTTCATCATGGTCAGCAAGCAACTCAATGTTAATAACTAACCATTCCATAGTTCAACTATAAAGAATGCATGCTTACATGCTATTGGTTCCATATTAATTTTCAATGCATGCATAAGGTTACCTTACATAACAAATTGATTATTTTACTTCCTAACCTTACTACTTTATACGCACCTTAAGGTTGTTTATCATATATAACAATAATTATCTATAACTCATAATATCTTTGATTTTTGATACATTATGTGTGCATGTGTAGCAATTTAGTTTTCTCACTTGATTAACACATGCAATTAAGCCATCAAAAGGTAAAATATTAGATTTCCAACTATGATACTATGGATACAATACATAAAAGTTTCAAGGAAATTAAATGCAATTCATGATTATAATTCTTTTGATCCAATGCTAATGTCTATCTAATAAGCACACAAAGCATATACAATTCAACATCAATTAAACTAATTATTATCCTTTAATCTAAAATACATATATATACATATATATATATATATACATATATATATCCATATTAACTTCCTCCAGTTTAATATTATCATGAAGTAGTCTAACTATGTCATTTGCTAGAGATATGGTTAGCTTGAAGTAATCTATATACTATGTAATAAATTCATTCAATCCAAGCTTAAAGAATTCAACCATTAAATGGCATAAAGAGAATGTCATAGATCAATTCATTACTCATGTACTTTGAATAGAAAGGACACAACTATATACATTTGTTGATACCTTTAAATTCATGGTGCAAACACATGGTCTATTCTAGTTCATATCTACTCACTTTAGTAGCTCCTTTACAATAAGAGATTATTTATATAAATAGCCCTAACACCAAAGCAATTTTACATACAAAATAACCATCCAACCTATAATTAACTTACCACACACAACCATACATAGAGATTCAATCAATTTTCATTCAATTTTACATCCTGAATTAGGTAGCCGCTATATGAAATATAAGTCATTATGCCATAATATTTATGCAATCACCTCAATTCAACATCATATATATGCATGTATATAATTATTCCTAAGTATTAAAACATATTTAACAATCATCATTTGTTCATGGTCATAAAACCTTACTAGATATCTTATAGGAATATAATTAAGTCTTTTCAATAGCTTGTTATCCCTTTAAACTATCAAAGAGTTTCCATCGCAAAGAATGATTTATGGTTCTAGTCCTGTCTTTTTTACCAAACTTCACGCTAGTTATATGTGTAATATAGCAACAAGAGGGTTCTAAATTATATTGGCCATCCATCTTTTAATCTATAAGAATTCATTCATCAATATCTCTAATCCACCACCTAAGCATAGGGAGGCAAACTAATTCTCCTTAAGTGGTAACTTTTATTACTTAATGTACTTAATTAATTGCCTACCGTAGCATGCCCATATTTGCATATATATTACCTCACTTCTACCAAATTATATATCAGCTTATTAGTCATTAAATTAATTGAATAACATCTGATTCAATTCATATGCTAAATCATATAATTATATATATGTATATATATATAATTAAATAATATGTATAGTTTAACACTCATTAAGTATGCTATTAATAAATAATTCTAACTTATTCATTCTTTTAATTATTCATCTTTTTATCATATAATTTATTGAATAACATTAGTTAGTAATAATTTATTAATAATCCTTTCTTTATCAACCATAGTTATTTTGTCATGCAATACCAACAATATAAATATTTATGCATATAATAAAAAAAATTTAAACATTACTTCTATTTATCGAATTACCAATCTTATTTAATTAATCACTAATTATTTTAATAATTTCATAATAAAAATCTAAAACATAATTTAATGTTAATATGATAGTAATCAAAATAATGATAGCAAAAGTGGATGTGACATGAAATCCTCATGTTCTCATAACTATTCCCTATATATAATCCTCCCTCTATATGAATTACCTTATAGAATTATCTAAAGGCATAAAATCATATCTCCAACTCAATATAAACATACTTAATGCATGTATCATAAATATGGAACCTTATTTCAACCTAATTACTTTATGTTTAATACTTATTATTTCACATCCAAATTCATAGCATCCCTGTGTGCATGCATTTTATGCATATGTTATAATGAATGATTGATTAATGCATGAAATACATAAATGAGATATGATGCAAGAATGCTTTAGTATGATGAATGTGATATGAAATGCTTTATACATAAAGGAATTTCATATGATATGGAATTGATTGAGAAAGAAATGAAAAATAAGTGAAGAGATGATTATAGATGTGAATATGCACTAAAGATGCAAATCGGGTATGCTTTTGTAGAATGCTTTAGATAAAGCTCTATGATGGAATTTATGTATGAAGGGTGATAATTTGGCATGTTTAACATATTACTATATGATAAGGTATAGTTTAAAATAGGTAAATTGTCACACCTCCAAGTGGAGACATGTCCCGTAATGAAACCCTGAAACTCCTCCGTCGAGCTCCAAAATTTCATTACAAGGGAAAGTACTCACTAATCATTTATTATCATAATTATATCAAGCATGCTACCAAATTTTTTTTTAACAAAAGGTACTTCTGATAATCACATTAAAAGATAAGGAACAACACAAGATAAGGAACAACACTGAAGCATTAGTTACACACAACAAGTTACAAATACAAAGAAGGTTATAGTTATGCCTATTGGCATCAACAAGTAGAAGTAGTCAAAGCAATGCCACTTAATGTTACTGCCAAACATGAAAGGAGCATAAGCAATATATACAATGCCTGCAGGAGTCCACCTAACTAAGTCCCAGTATGGCAACCCTCGTAAGAATCGTCGAAGTCGTGTACCGCACTGCTAACAACTAACGCTAACCCCGTCTAGCTTCTGATGTGCTTGGACCTGCGTTTATCAAATGATAAATGCTGAGTAAAACTCAGTGGCGCTAATAAATGAATGCAACAAATAATCATATTAAAGTCTGGTAAATTTCATAATAATTACATAACAATCATTACTATAGCGAAGCGTAAAATCACATGTCTATTATATGTAATTGTCATAGCGTACGGCTCAAATTCCGCTGTAAGCATATTCATATTCCCATCTCATCGTCTCGTAGTACCTGGATTCATTTCTGATTTCCATTCATAGCGTTCCAAATAATTTATGCATTTCCATAACCACAATATCCATTTCATTTTAATATCAATGTATGCAGTTAGGAAATGAATTTATGAGAATGCAATGTTTTACACTCTCTCCCTCAATCAATCTGGTTCACTGCCATATTTCAATTGGCCAATCATATTTTCAATCATAATATTTTTCTGGAATGCGACCGTACTCAGCATTCCCTCAACATTCAATCATAATACACAACATACGCAACATACGCGCCTCAACTCAGCGTATGGGAAGCGACTGTACTCAGCTTCCATATCAATTATCTCATCACATAATCAATCTCATCACGTAATCAATCTCATCATATCACAATAATCTCAATTTTCCGCCCTTATAACGCCATGAAATGATATTATGAAATGTTAATGCCTTATGTAATAATGAACATGATTTATGCGATATGATGCATTGGCATATTTATATGAATATCATAAAGTATCCTCAAGCATATACTTAATAATTAATATGCAGTGCATGTGTGATATAATCTCAGACTTAATCATTTAAGTAGAGTATTTAGCACTGACCTTCAGGGGCTTTACGCTTATCTACGCGTATCGGGGACACGTGAACAGGCTCCTCAATATGTCCTGTAATTATATGTATATGTACGTGCTTAGTAACAACTCAACAGAATTTAATCCTTTAACAATCGTATAAATCACGCCAAGTAATAATAATATTCACCACATAAATATTATTCTCAAATTTCCAAAATAAATAAACATGAAAAGTATAATATAAACAAGAAGGTAACATGTAGTCATTACTAATGAAATTAATAGGGAAAATAACCATATGGTATTCATTTCTAAGTTTTACCTTTTATTTAAAATTTACGTTAATATACTATTATTTATAATTAAATAAATTATAAGACTGTCATAATCTTAAAGTAACCAATTTATAAAT
>CANYBF010802657.1:0-22715 GCA_948192965.1 Dalechampia spathulata
GTAATAAATAATTTATAAAAATTAATTTTATTTTATTTTAATTATCTAATGGTAATAATTTTAATTTATAACAACTCATTTCTGTAATAAAATTATATAAAAGAAAACATTACTTATAATTATTTTTTAAAATATAAGATATTTATTAAAATTATAAAATATTTTACATTATTTTTGTATTTTTTATAAAAAACTTATGTAATGAAAATTAATTTTAATAAATTAAATAATTAGATATTAAAAATATCTAGTATTTATATTTGATTTTTAAATTGAAATTAATTATAAAAATAAATTAAAATTGTAATACTAGATAATAATGAAAATTAATTTTAATATATTATTAGATTGAACTTAGATAATACAAAATTTGTATTTATATTTAATTTTAAAAAAATTCATAAATTAAAATTAGTTATCAATATAAATTAACATAAAACTATTAAATAAAATAGATTCAAAGGAGAAGATAGAGCCGTGTTTTTACTTGTCACCTTTTTTCAAAAAAAATAATATTAGAATGTAATATGATTTTTTAAAAAACAATTTACTTTTATGTTATATTTTATATGAAAAATTAATAATTATATATTCTTACTTATTTCTTCCTTTACACATTTAGTATTCTAATTAGTACTAATTATTTTATTTATATTATTTTTTATAATCATTTTTCATATTTTTTAATTTTAATAAAATATTATTATCATATATAACAGTTAAAAAATTATATTGTAACACATAATTTTAATCTTAATAAAATTTTACTATTATATATATCTTTTTTATAATAGAATTTTTATTATCTTAAAATTTTATTATTATACATATTATTTAAAATTTTATTATAATGCATAATTTTAATAATAATAACATTTTATTATTATACAAATCCTTTTATAATCTTAAAATTTTATTATCATAACTTTAATCTGAATAAAATATAATTATTATATACATAATTTTTATAATAAAATTGTTATCATCATAAAATTTTTCATTATAAATATCATTTAAATTTTAATTATGAAATATTATTGTTATTTGAATCAGAATTTATAATAACTTATATAAATATGATACTGTTAGACTCATGATTTTGATGTGTGTGTGATTATGTATTTAATTTAAGTTATTTGCAAATTAAAATGAATTTTGTACTATTGGTACGAGAGTACTAGACGTTTGTATTGTGTGGTATGGTCATATGGCTAACCGTACCAAGTTGGATTATTTATTTTGTGTGCGGTATGGGCGTACCATATTTCGTACGGGCATACCAATTCTATGTATTATGTGGTACGGGTGTACCAATGTATGGCACGGACGTACCATGCTCTCAAGATATTTGCTTATCAGTTATGTTGATTTGGTACGGGCGTACCATTAGGTGGTACGACCGTACATAACTCTCAAGAAATTTACGTATCAGTAATGTTGATTCGGTACGGGCGTACCATTGGTTGGTATAGTCATACATCGCTCTTAAGAAACTTACTTGTCAGTTAGATGTTTGTTGTATGGGTGTACCAATGGATGGTACTGTCGTACCAAGTTTCGCGCCTATGTTAACGTTATGATTTTTAAATGGGTACGGGCGTACCAAATGTCATACGGTCATACGCAACTTAACAGAAAAGATTTAAACCCTTTCTAACGGCTCTTTCAAATATATAACTTTCATATCTTTCAATCTAACGACTAGTTTTACAGAGAAATTAATTTCTTGAGCTTACTGCATGGTTATGGGTACCCCTATCCAGTCTAGACGCTGGCTTCAGACCTCTTTCCATGAGGTCGGTGTTCAGAAGCAGCTTGATAGGGCTATTTTGTTTATACCTATCATTCACCATATCTGCCAGCAGCTGCATGCCTTTCCCACCACTTACCCCTCCCTTGGACCGTAAGGTCCAAATCTTGATCTTTCATTCATAGAGCATTCTATGCCCTATAAGCATGTTCTTACTGGATACGTCATCCACTCTGAGTACATCTCTCAACGTATTGAGCATCTTCGATCATTAGATCTTCCTAATGACACTATCTCTCTTTACGGTCGGTGAGCTGTAGCGGTCTGTAGACAGTTACAGATTCCTATTCTAGAGGATACTCCTGCTAAGCTTCTCGCTGATTTTGACTCTCCTGATGCTTTATGACAGGCAACTTTGACTTGCAAGCGTCAGCGATTCGCTTAGGCTGGTTCTTCATCCACTGTTGCTCCTTAGCCAGCTCTAGCAGCCACCTCCATTCCTACACCTACTGCTGCCTCCACTTCTGATCCTACTGCTGCTCGTTCTGTTGCTGATATAATTTTACAGCATTTTGTGATACTCACTACTACCATATCTGGTCTTGAGCGTCGTTTTGATCAGGTTGATTAGTAGCTCACTCATATTTGCCAGCATGCACATTCTATTGATCAGCGTATGGATCAACATGTTGTAGAGTTCCATGAGTTTCAGACAACCACTATAGACACTCTGCACACCATCAGTCTTTTAGTTGATCCGTTTATCACTACCTCAACTCCACCTCCTCCTCAGGACCCATAGTGATTGTTTTGATGTTGTTAAAAGGGGAGATGTTTTGTATTCATAGGTCTAGTATTTTATTTTTAATAGTTTTGATTATTATAGCTCTGAGTTACTGTATACATTTTGAATATATATGATATGATGTCTTTTTAGTAGTTTTGATTATTGTAGCTTTGAGTTACTAGATACATTTTGAGCATAAATGATATGATGTTTATTCAGTGCATTTTGACTTGAGTTACAATTGTTGCTTTTATCATTTATATTTCTTGGTGTGATAGATGAGATGATGCTATGATCATATGTTTTTGGATTAATTAATTATGTTTTGCTCTCACCATATATTTTGATTTGATCAATATGTTATATGAAATTTATTCTAAAACAAAGGGGGAGATTTTAACAAAAAGTTATTTTAGTTTTTTTTATGAGACTTTAAGAATTTTTCAAATTAAAAGTCTTTTCAGTATGATTTTGCAAATTAAACTTAAATTGGTTACCAATATCAAAAAGGAGAGATTGTTAGACCCATGATTTTGATGTGTGTATGATTGTGTATTTAATTTAAGTTATTTACAAATTAAAATGAATTTTGTATTATTGGTACAGGCATACCAGAAGTTTGTATTGTGTGGTACGATTATACGGCTGACCGTACCAAGTTGGATTATTTATTTTTTGTGCGGTACGGGCGTACCATGTTTGGTATAGGCATACCAATTCTATGTATTATATGGTACGGGTGTACCAATGTATGGCACGGTCGTACCATGCTCTTAGGACATTTGCTTATCAGTTATATTGATTTGGTACAAGTGTACTCTCAGGAAATTTGCGTATCAGTAATGCTGATTCGGTACGGACATACCATTGGTTGGTACGGCCATACGTCACTCTCAGGAAACTTACTTGTCAGTTAGATGCTTGTTGTATGGGCGTACCAATAGATGGTACGGTCGTACTAAGCTTCGCGCCTAGGTTAACGTTATGATTTTTAAAATGGTACGAGCATACCAAATGTCGTACGGCCGTATGCAACTTAACATAAAAGATTTAAACCTTTTCTAACAGCTCTTTCAAATATATAACTTTCATATCTTTCATTCTAACGACTAGTTTTGCAGAGAAATTAATTTCTTGAGCTTCTATCTTCAAGAATAAGTAAGTTTACTTGTAATTTCGTGTTTTGGCAATTGTAAACTCTCAATTGATTGTATTTCCACAACCTAAGAGTTAGGTTTTATTATTATGAATTGGTGTGTGATTAATGCATTAAGTTGTAATTGAGAGTTTATGAGGTTGATTATTGTAAAGGTTTGAGTGCGACCCTGAAAAACACTAGGGTTTAGGATTCAATTATGGAATCCTATGTTGTAATTGATTGGTTTTAGTAGAACCCCAAGTTGAGACTTAGGAGAAGTGGACGTAGGCAAGAATTAGTGTCGAACCACAATAAATTGAACACATGTTGTTTATTCCACAAGGATTTTCAGATACTTTAATTAATTTTATTATAATCATTTGAAATATGTTAATATTTTTTCTTTATTATATTTTAATTAAGATTATTTTGATTACATTTTGTTTTACATTATATTTATGATATTTTATATTTATATTATCATTAATTAATTAAATAATTATATTTAACATAGAATTTAGAAATACTTAAATAAATATAATTATTTATAATGTAAAATAAATTGAGTACATATACAACACATAAATTATATTTTAATTTAAATATATAAATTTTTAATTCATAAATTTTAATAAAAATAAAATTTAACTTATTTGTGCTAATTAGTCTCTTATCATCATTAAAATATTTTAATTGATTCTTCTTACTTAATAAAAATATATAATAAATACATTTAATATGTCATTAATCCTATTTTATTCTCATAAAAAGATAAATATTATATAGAATTAATTAATAAAAATATTAATTTAATTTAATTATAAGAAAACATAATATTTTATTTAAAATTAAATTTATATAATATATATTTAGGCAAGTAAATATTAATATTTATGTTAAAATGATTAGATAAAAACTAACTATTACTATTTAGTTTTTATATTTATTTTAGGTAGATAAATATTAGTATTTTATATTTGAATTTGAATATATATCTTTAACATAAAAATTAATGTTTATATGAAATTAGACGAAAATTAATTTTACAAACTAAAACTATCATTATTTAGCTTTTTATATTCATTTTAAAAGGTAAAAATTAGTATTTATATTTATATTTAGATATAATTTTTAATAAAAATTAGATAAAAATTAATTTTTATGAAATAATTTTACAAAATAAAATTATATAACTATTTAAGTTTTTTATATTTATTTAAATTTATATAAAATTAGATAAAAATTGTGTTAGGATATTAGGATCCTTAATTTTAATTTTAATATTAACAAATCATATTTATGTTATTAAGTTAGGTTAACATTTTGTCCAATATTGCAGCATGAACACCCACATTTGCACACATACAACCCATACCATCCAACGGTAACTCATTAGCCCCTATTTACACATACATACACCGCTAATAATAAAATTAATTTACTTTTGCATGCAACTAGTAATACTGATGGTGGTTTAGTTCTTCTTTAATCACATGGTAAGTATATACTATTATATCTAACCTTATTAATCCTTGTTTTATTAGTATTTGATCACATTCTCACGTTCTATATGCTTGTACACACACAGGGTTCAATAGACATTACATGGGTCGGCCCCCTATTAACTACATGCTAATGCTGCTATCAAATTAATTTAAACCTATACTGCAACTCGTTGGTTAGCAGCCAAGGTCTGTAACTTTGCAATTTAAACGTGTAGTTGACTTCATTCACCCATGTAAACATTTCTTTATGTGCGTGTATATATATACGAAATAACTTGTATGATCACTTTCCAGCAAATTTCAATAATTCTAATAAACAATTAACATGCTAGAAAGGTTTAGCACATAAGTCTTCATACGTATGTGTGTACATATATTCGTTTAACCGCATAACATTTTAAATGTTTTATCCTATATGAATTTAATCAGCTAGATTGTCGAGTAATAAGCACAAGATTTTAGGAACTAATAACTTCTTTTCATAATAAAACACATGAACATACCAAACCTTCAAGGATGTTGAAACTAAGCCTCGCAGCAGTATCCTACTCTTCTCACTAAGCAACCGAAATGTCTCCCTTAAAAGATTTAGATTTTCTTTAACTTCAGCTCGTATATTCAAACTAACTTGCTGGTGTTCACCTTCTCTAATCTTCTGGAATTTATATCTTTCTTGAACCCTGCCAAGAATCAACTTTTCTACTGCCCGTCATTACCCAAGCCCTCAATATAACAATGCGGTGGGTTCTGTCTTTCGGCCAATTTTTTTCTTTTCTTTCTGCTGTTAAAGCTCACTATAACTTAACTTAAATTATCCCTTACCAAACATCTAAGTCAATCTTCGTTTTAAATTAATCACACAGTTAACACACTAACATAATTTTCACTTATTAATCCATATGTATCTCATGCAATTTAATGCTTAAATATTCCTAACAAAATTTAATTCTCTAAATTTATTATTTGTATAATCTGAACTTATATTAATATCTTTATTAATAAATATTTCTAATCATCACATAATTATACCTTCATATAACTTAAACCAAGTAAATCCTTATACGAAAATAATCAGAATAGTATAGATGATAATTATATTTATACCAATTCCTAAAAGTGCATGTATTAGTGATTGTGACAATTATGGTGTCTTACTTATTAAAAGGGTCTTTTAACTAGTTTTGAATGTTAATTGGTTGATTAATTACTTTGAAAGAAGAGTTAATTAAATGAAATGAATATAGGAACACCATTAGGTTAACCACTTAAATGTATGAGTTCATTTAGCAGAGAGGCTTGAGTGTCGGAAGTGCATCTAATCACTAAAAGTAACTTAGCAATTATGAAAACAGATGTTAGCTTACTTTTAATGGGTAATTAGTTCTTTGAAAGAAAGATTTTCACACAAAAACACTGTCTTGATGAATATTGAATATGATTAATAATGGATTAAGTTATTTCTATGCAAGCATGATTTTAACCCTATGCCCATGTATATTATGTAACATTACTTTAGTTTCAATTAGGTTAAACTTAATTAGATTTGAATGTTGTTTACTCTTGTTTAGATGATTAATGAATGACTAAAATATATTGTTCATCTAAATAATTAAGAAAATTAATAGCTAGTACTTAACTACTTTGATCCCAATAAACAATACTTTTAAGTTGTACTTGCAATCCGTACTCTTACGGTGACATAAGTTCAAACTAAGGATTCGTACTCTTACAATCACATAAGTTCAAATTAAGGAACTATAAATTTAAAACTTGTTAAATTAATATTACATTAAAAGAACATCAACTCGTACGTTAATGCCTACTTTAATTTCAACTTAATTAATTATTAATTACCTAAATATATTCCCTATTCAATACAAATTTTAATTCTTTTTGTATTTTTATCTCAAACCCTATTACAATGACCAAACTATTACCTAGAGACCTATATATTATTTTAATTATATTAATAATGTTAATAAGAGTAATTTATTTTAAATAACTAATTTAAGTAATTTATAACTATATATATATATATATATATATATATATCAAAGAAATCTATAAATAGAAATAAAAATTATATACATTTAATTACTATTTACACATAAATTTAATTTTTAGTTTGGTGCATTATTAGTATTATTAATTAATTTTTAGTTAAGAGTTAGGTAGTAAAATAAACATGTAAAGGAAAATGACATGTGAGCAGTTTACATGGAAAGTAGGCAAACTAGTTTGTGGAGAAATAACTCAAGGAATCATTATTGGATGTTAAAGGAATTAACTACTTCTCTGTAGCTGTAAATATCAGAAAAAAGAAGACAAATAGAAGAATATCCCAAGAATCAACGATAACAAAAAAAAAAAAGATACCAATAAATAATTTCGAGCAACTGTTATTTCCTTTGAATATTAATTTCTTTCTTTTTGTCTTCATTTCTATGTATACAACTAACTTATATTTTCATTTATTAATTTCAATCATTTGTTATTCTCGTACAAGAAAATTATTAAAAAAAGTGTTTGAAAGTTTGAGATTTTCATATTTGTAACCAACAATTACATAAATTATAATAAAACATATTTATATATTTTTTCAATCTTAAATTAATATATATATATATATATATTTCTAGTTATTTTACTCATGTTACTTTGATATAAAATTAAATCCACACATTTATTATATACGTAATGGAATAAAGAAAATGTGTTTTGTTATAGTGATTTTCAAGATATATTTAGAATTTTTTATTTCTTTGCAAATTATAATTAAAATAATCAAATTCTAACTTTTATGTGTTATTTAAATTTTTATGATAAGTGATTTATGTTAAAAAATTATATCACCTTTAGTCAACAAAACTATCATTATTCTCAAAATACTCTTCCCTTCTACTTCCTACATATTAATAACATTAAAATTAAAATCTAATTATTTTCATTATTTTCTTATAATTTAATTTTTCATTTTTTTCTTCTCCCAATTCGTTCATTCTCTTCTTTTTCTTCTAGTTTGTTTATTCTCTTCTTCTTTTTATTTGTTATTGATCTTCTTCTTCTTCTTTTTTTCAATTTCTAATTAATTTTTTAATTATTTATTATATAATAATGTAATTATATTTTTCATTTTTTATGATATTTATTATTATTTATTTGATTTTATTTATAATAAATATAAATAAATAAATAATATATGTATATCATATATATTAATAAATATATGTATATATAATTTAATATTTACTAATATATATCATAATATATATTAATAAATATATATATATGTTTCATAAAATATTATTTATAAACTAATATATATTGATAAATAAATATATAAGATTGTGAAATATAAATATATTGTATATATTTATTTAAAAAAAGAGAATAGAAAGAAAAATTATATTAAAAATTAAATAAATATTCCTTTTTTAGAAGGAGTAAGAAAGTTGATAATCACTATAACTATCAACTAAATTTGATTAAAATAATAAAGAAAATCATGTTAAAAAGCCAACCGTTAAATTTCTAAGATGCGATCAGCTTCTGGCCACCAAACTTTAACTAATGAATAGACACAGAATAAATTGTGTAATAAAGATATTTATGAATAAAAAGATATATAGTTTTTCTAATGTTAAATTACATTTCACTTCTTTTTGTTTTTAACTTCACAAATAATTATTTTATATTAGCTTATATGAAATAGCTGCTTTACGATTAAGTAATTACCCAAATTTACTAAAAATTCCAGATGTAAAATCATGCTGGATTCTATCCGTTGCACTTTATAAAATATATATATTTAATTTAATTAAAAAAAACTCTATTTTATCCTGGCGTGCTAAAAAGTCTACCTATGACACTTTTAGCCGCCAAAGATAAAGAAAAACGCCAAGGATGTTGAGCTGTCATGTCCTCATTTGCCGACTTATACAAAAAGCCAAGCAGCCTCTTTACTCTCTTACCTATTCTCTTTGGTACCAAAAAGGTGATATACCCTCATCCTAAGGGCCCCCATACCCCGACCCGACAGGGATGGTGGAGGAGGTAAATCACGGTACCCAGCGGCCTCCTAGATGGAGATCCGGGGTCTTAGTGCCCACAAGGAGCCCACCCAGAGGGTGTAACTCCCACACTGCGGCTGCCAAAACTCGAACCATGGATCTTTGGTACCAACGTCACATCCGAGTACCAACTGGGCTACACCCGTGCGGGTTCTTACCTATTCTCTTGATTCAATGGAATGTATAAATTTAAGATATATTATTTTTTATTTAAAATAATAAAATTAAAAATACCTGAATGGTTATATATTTCTACTTTTCATTTATTTACTTATTAATTATTTAATATTTAATCTCATCATTAAATTATTATACAAAATAATTTTATAAAAATAATTAAGTTATTAATATAAATTAATTTAAATTTAATAAATCATTAAATACCCAATCTTAATTATCAAATTAATTATACAAAGATGATCAAATTATCAAAATTAGTTAATTTAAATTCCAACTATATAAATTAAGCTTGAAATATATTTAAAAGAACATAATATATTTATCTATGAACTCAATAAATTGTTATGATTTATTATGGAGTTTAATGGCAAATAATCTTTTAGACCGCAAAGCATTTTGATGACATATGCAATGACACACAGCCAAAGATTCAAATGAATGAAATATACACAATTGACAATATATATATAAAATAATTATTTACTAATTATTAATGTTGACCAATAATTGATTTTCATTACAATCAAAAAAACATTTTTCAATTTTAAACTTTTCAAAATTAACAATTATCTTATAAATATAGCTGACTTGCCGTATTAAATCAGCATAAAATATTAAATATTTTTAAATTTATGTTGAAATTTGAAATATTATATTGATAAATATTTTTTGAATTTTTTAAGAAAATGGTGCATAGTTAAATAAGAGAAAATGGCATTTTCAAGATATAATAAATAAAAGGAAAAGGAAAAGGAAATTACAATCAATCAATCAATCATTGTCAGAGGGAATTTTGCAGGAACATTGTTGTGTGGTTCCCAAACTTCTCTTCATCTTTATTTTTTCAGTCAAATAAAAATTTATCTAAATACATTAATATTTCCATGTTAAGCAATAATATTATCAAAATGTTAATATTATTTTTCCATTTTAACCTATGTTAGAGATTGTAATATTATAATATATATTCCAATTCTTGGAAATTATAACTATATGATATATTTGAAAATAATGAGATAAGATTTCATTTAAATTTATAATCATTTTATCAATTAATATGAATCAATTTTAGAAATATTTTAAGTTATAGTTAAAATTAAATATTTTACAAATATTTTTTTATTTTTTTCTGATTTAAAATTAATTAATCTGATCTTATCATCCATGCAAATGCTGCAAAAATATCAAAAGTCATTCTTTTGTTAATGATAATTATGGTCAAACATCTAGAAGAACCGAAAATAATGGTTAATTTTATAATTCAATTATTTTTCTTATTTAAAATTAATTAATCTATTATTATTATCATTATTATTATTATTATACAAAGTCAAACAAAGCTCATTGAATTGGAATTTCATGGTCCAACCGACTTTGTTGACCTGACTTCAATAACTTCCTTGTTTTTATAGCTATGCCAATGCTATAAAAGAAATTCTTGATTTTGGCTTTTCAACTGTCAGCTATCCATACAACAGAAGAAACCAAAGCCTTTCTATACAAAAACCCTATCTCTGCTCTGTTTCAATAACTGATCGGCCATGGAGCTGATTTCTTCCCCATTGATGAGCAAGTGGAGAAGGTACTGGAGAAGAAACAGGTACGAAAGATTAGATGGAGGGTTTAAAGGAAGAAAGAGTAACATGAAGGTGATAAGAATTGGTGACAGCCCACCACGTAGGGTTTGGAAACTTAGAGCAGCTAAGAAGTTGAAAATTCTCAAGATTGCTTGTTCTTCGCCGTTGAAGCTCCTGAGAAAGCTCAAGGATGCTTATATTGGTATGATGGTCAA
Organism: Dalechampia spathulata; assembly: GCA_948192965.1. Classification (NCBI taxonomy): domain Eukaryota; kingdom Viridiplantae; phylum Streptophyta; class Magnoliopsida; order Malpighiales; family Euphorbiaceae; genus Dalechampia; species Dalechampia spathulata. Next base: position 11,223 of record CANYBF010802657.1, read on the forward strand.
TTTGGCTTCTAACGTTGGCTACTTGAATGCCGGCGGCGGTGGTGATGTCAGTGTTTTCGGAAATAAAAGGATTCCAAAAGGTAGACAAACTTCTGCTGCTGCTTATACTCAAGAAGACTTTGATGCTAGAATGGTTTACGAGATCTATAAAGCTTTGAAAGCTACTCAATGATAACTCTATAAATTATTTTGTTTCGATAAAGATTTTTAAGGACGAAATTCTAACTAAAAATAGAGAATATTTCGTCATCTTAATCGATCGAATATCTACTGATATTTACAGAAAAGTTGATGTTTTTATTATTTTATTAATTTATTTTATTCATGCATAACTCCTGCTATTTAAATTTATTTAAACAAGCTTATAGGAACTTTGTTCGAATCAAATACATGAACCGAGCTATTCATCTTCTTGTTTTGATGTTGTTTCTTGCAATCTTATCTTTAACGTTGATGTGTATGATAGGTTAACTAGGAAGTTAATTATAGTTTGTTATTCTGTATGTCACGACCTATTTGATGACATTATCAAATTTTCGTTTATTTTTCCCATTGTGAAATCAACATTTTAACAAATAAAATAACTTTCATATGATAATTTTCTTTTGGTTATGAATCAGTGTCAAGTCTGTTTGAATTTTTTAAAAAAGGATTAGATTTAACTAAGAATGATTAGTTTTCTTAATCAGTTTGGAGTGGAATTAGCTTAATTTTACAGTTGTGATGTGATTACAGCACCCATTTAATCATATCTATTTAGTTGAAATGTAGGAGTTTTTACACATAATTTTCTCTTTTTTTTTATGCATTACAAATTGTATATATGATGGCTAAATTATAATTAAAAAAACATAATAAAATACATTTAAATTTTTAAGTCTTTGGTTATTTTAAAAAGATAAGTAATTAAATTATCTTATTATCTTCAATTTGTTTTGATGGAAAAGATTATCTTTTATCACTTAAATAATTAAATTTATCTTATATTTAACTAATAATTAAATTTATTATATATTTTTTATCATAGTATAATTTATTTTGGTAAAATTAACTAACAATTAAATTTATTTTATCATTTATTAATTAGTAAAATATGGTATTTTATTTTTTATTTAATTATTATATATAATTTTAAAAAATAAATTATTAGTAAAATTATAGTAAAAATCAATTGTTGGTTATTATATCTAATTTGTTTTTTCTCTTTTCCTTTTTTTAAAAAGTATCATTTTTAGAATTTAATATTAATAAAAAATTTTATTTGGATATAAAAAAGTGGAATTAAATGATTATTAATTAGTTCAAAACAAAGAATTTTCTATTTTATAGTATTTCTCTATTAAATTAAAGCTAATTAAATATCATACAATCACCATAATTTAAAAAGGTTATGTTGTGGGTGTCCTAGATATTCATTAATAACAACAAATCGAATAATTATTATTCTATTTAGATTATGAAACTATTAGATATCTTTATTTTTAAGATAAACAAATTAATAATAAACATATTTTATATTTAAATAAAATAATAACTAATATATTATTATTAATAAATGCACCAATTGAACATGCTAACGCAGCTCTAATTACCATAACCCTAACGATGTTGGGTTGTGTTGGGCCTGGAACTCAATTGCTCAACATGTTTGATAATTTTGAAAGGTTTTTTTTTTTTATAATAAACTATATGTTAAAATTATATTAAAATTTTCAATAATTTTATATTAAATCTTGAAAAATATTTCATAAATAACTCTTACATTTAATTTTGAAAATTTGGATTTTAATATTACATTAAAAAATTAATCTAAAATAATCAACTAATTAATATAAGTAAATAATAAAATTAAAATAACAAATAATAAGGATGAAAACAATTTACTTTGCCAAATAAAATGTAAAATAGAGTAGCTTCCACTTAAAGCAGGAGCAATCTAGTTGTTAAATTGAATTCATCTCCAAAAGGCACTCTCATCATTATTATTCTTCTTCTTCTTCTTCAAATCCAATCTAATCCAACTTCAACCATCCGATTTTATCTTTTTCGTACAAAATTGCATACATCTAATAATAATAATTATTATTATTATCGCTTATTTTAATTATCAAATTATCTCGAAGAGTATTATATAATAATAACAATATCATTTAATATGATTAATTCAAATTCAAATTAAATAAAATTTTTGAATGATGATTAAATCTTTCTAATAATATCAATGATTCCATATACATATTAAATACGATTTGACTTAAAATATATTTAAAAATAATTTAACGTATTTTTTTTTGATTAAAAGGTAAATTAATTAACCAAAGAACTGTACAGTTTTAGGAGGGGCATACCCCAACAGAACTAAAACTACAGTACAAAATCAAAAACAAAAGATCTGTTAAGGGACACAAGCCGCTCCAATTACTATGCTAGTATCCGGATATACCTAAACAAAATTCTAAACACAAGAGTTAGAATTTTGTAAACTATATCCTTACAAGAGAATAATCCTGTAGAAGACCAAAACAATTCGGTAATTACAAAAAAATAAACAGCTGCTACAAGAGTCAATTTCAGCGCCTTGAATACATTCTTTGGCCACGAAGAACAAGGAGTTGGACACTCGCTGCTGTACCAAGAAAGGACAGCTCTCCTCGTTGGACACTTGAATCTTAGCTACTATGTCCCTTCCTGTGAAATTTTCTACATTCAAATATCATTTCATTTCTACACTTCCATATAACAAAAATGGTAGCAACAAAAGAAATTCTGTAGGCTTTAGATCGCATGCGTTGACCCTTATGGTTATTCAGCAGAACCCGGACAACACGCCCCAACGTAGAAAGCTCCCCTCGCAGTCCCAACCATCGCCTAATCTCTCTCCAAATTCGTTGCACCTTTACACAAGCAAAGAACAGGTGATGGGTATCCTCCTGAAATTGGTGGCAGAATCTACAAGAGTTATCTAAGCCCAAGTAATCCAACCTAACCAAAGTAGGGAGCTTATTCCTGAAAGCGAGCCAAGCAGTAAAAGAAAATTTTGGTGGGACGCATTTATCCCAAATAAGTTTCATCCACGGACGTTGCTCGCCTCTCGGCCTTAACTCCTCGTACAAGCCCGCAGAGCTGACTTTTCCCTCCACCGAGGTTTTCCGAAAAATCTCTATGACCTGATCGGTGCTCCCCCATTTCTGAACCAGCCTCTCCCTAAGAGAAGCTAATTTCTTGACCAGGAGAGAGTCTCGCCTGTGAGGCCAAAAATCCCAAAAATTCTGACCATCCAAATAGTATCCATGCATCCAAATCACCCATAGAGAGGGCTTATGTTGATGGATATCCCAAAGAACTCTAGCTAGGAGCACATCATTTCAAATACTTAAATTTTTCAAACCGAGCCCCCACTCTAGCTTCGGCATGCACAAATCATCCCACGCAACCTTGGAAAACTTGGACCCCCAGAAAAACCTGCGACGCAATGAAGTAATTTTGGCCAGGACAGAAGCAGGGATAGACACAATTTGGAACCAAAAAGAGAGAACACCATAAATCACAGATTTTAACACAACAACACGGCCAGCATAAGAAAGAGATTGCGCATTCCAAACAAAAATAGAATCGCTGATCATCTTGATCAGTCCATGCAGATCACGGGCTTTTAAGGATTGAGGGGAAAGAGGAATTCCCAAATACCTGACAGGAAAATGACCCAACAGAATCTGCGTAGCACTTTGAATCATATCTTGTTCTCGCTGAATTACCCCAGCCAAAAACAATGAAGACTTCGAGGCACTAATTCTGATACCCGAAGTAGCTCAAAAACCTTCAACGTCTCAAACAACAGCTTGACCGAACTAACATCCCTTCTCGAGAAAAGAACTAGGTCATCAGCAAACAATAGATGCGATATCCTCCTACCCTTACATTTATGATGAAAAGCAAAGTCACTTCGTCTGGTATTTCTTCCCAAGCTACGCGACAAGTATTCCATGCAGATGATGAAAAGATACGGGGATAAGGGGTCACCTTGTCTCAATCCTTGGAACCCATTGAAAAATCCACAAGTAGCACCATTGACCACAACCGAAAAGGAAGTAGTAGAAACGCACTCCATTGCCCAATTCGTGAACAAATCCGGGAAGCCTAAACCTACCAGAGCCGACTTGAGGAAAGACCACGAAACAAAATCAAATGTTTTCCTAATATCAACATTGATCATGCATCGGGGGGAGATGCGCCTCCTCGAATAACCCTGAATAAGTTCTTGCACAAGGAGCACATTATCCTTCAATTCCCGGCCTACCACCTTGAGCTTTATTAATGCATCCACTAAGGGCGAGAGAGAGTCTATTGGCCACGATTTTAGCAATGATCTTATTAAAATAATTGAATGTCGATGATCCAAATAAAATTAATAATATTTTTTATTTTATTATTTTGACTCTCGAATATCTTCAAGTCAACATAATGTAGTACAATATTAAATATAATTTCACTAATATTAAAAACATATAAGACATCACAATTAACAAAAGGAATGGCATATGATCCTACTCCTGTTATCAAATGATCATAATTTTGAAAATTAATGTTATGAAGAGTGGAGTTGATTGATCAAGCAATATATAAAAATAAATAATTGATCTTATTTATTTTAATATATTGAAAAAAGCATGGCCCTTCTTAAACACACTTTTTTGAAATTTTAAATTATAAGTTTATGATTGATTAATTAACTAAGTTTTTCGCAATGAATTCATGTGTTGTATAGATTTCGGGTTTTGATTGGAAACATTATGCAATTCTTGCAAGTTTGTTGTTACATCATTTACTTAAAAAGTTAGCTGGTGGATGAATTTTTGAATATTTATTAAATTTAAAATATAAACATGTATATATTTATTTGTATTTTATATTAAAATATTAATTTAATAAATGTGATGGTCAAAAATTGAATTTTAGATTCTTCGATTATAATATTAGATAGATATACAATAATTATTATCAGACCTCATTTTAAAAAAATTAAGTTTTTGAATTAAAGAATTTTACTAATATAATATTAAAATATCTATAATGATAATCCTATTTATTAAAGGATAGTTTGAATCTTTATAGAATATTTCTCACTACTTATTAACTTGAATCTAAACAATTTATCAATAATAAGGATAAAATTTAAATAAATTAAATAGAAATCCAGATAAAACTAATATTGAAGAATTAACATAGAATGAAATATCACTTAAATTTGAAATTAATGGAATCTATTTGAAAGATAAAGAGATATAACATCATTGGCAGTGATTTTACATCAACAGCGAATCCTTATGAGTAGCGTATGTGTGTGTATGTATATATCAAAGGGCCGAAGGAGAAGAATGGTCAAACAATAAAATTTCAGAAATGCAAGTGTATAGAAAGGAAATCTGGTTTAAGGTCATTATCAAAATTTCTCTCATGACCATAAACATGAATAAAAAGATAAAAAGGAGTTAGAGAGAATGTGGTTGTTGGTTATATAACTATATATTTACGCATATTAGGAATTTTTGATTGAATAAGAACCATGGGGCCATAGTTAGTTAAAGTTGTGAGTGATAAGGAAGCAAACTATTCCCATACCATTTTCCCATTTTATTCCTGAATAAACTTGATTTTCCAATCAAATCCATTTTATTTTATTTTATTCATTTTAAAAATCAAATATATATCTCTTAAATTATCATATTAATTTTTTTTTATCTTTTCAATCTTAGATCGAATTAAAATGAAAATTTCTATGCATGAGAGCACCAATACCCGTCAATCATTAAACCTTACTTAAAATATAACTTAGAAAACTATATATTAATCCACTCATGATAGCTATATCAAACCTTCTAAGTTCAATTTCAAACGAACGAACAAACAAACAAACCCACTTCCTTATTCTTTTATTATTATTATTATTATTATTATTATTTTTAAATCTCATACACATTACTTGCATACCACGCCAGCCCTCCCCTAACTAACCTTTCCCTTCCGTTTCCTTGTAACTAATCCAACATATAAATATGCGCCACACGCACATGTGCTTTTACAACGGTTTTTGAATGTAAATTTTCTTTGGCGGGAAGCTGATTTTTCTTCTGTTTCATTGCTCCCTTGCTGCATTTCCTTTTGTACCAATCTCCTTCTTCCAAGTGTGTTTTTAACTTGAGATTAGCTTCATTGCATCTATCCGTAACTTTATTTATCGTGAACCGTCACACAAGTGATTCATTTCGTCTCTTGCACCATAAACTTGCCTCCTGCTATCATTTCTTTCTCTCTCTCTCTCTCTCTCTTTCTCGATCTCGGTGTCGTTTCCCCTTTTCAGGTTACTGGATTCTCTCCTTTTTGATTCGATATTTGCTTATTAATGCTGTTTTGCTGATTCGTTTGCCAAAATAATCCATGTCTATATATTTGATTAGGTTTTGTTGTTCTTGTGTTTTTTGAAAAATCATTTCTTTGATCAGGGAATGGAGAAAGCAGCATCTCCGCCGTCTGATCCAAACACCGTGACGCCGGAACCGAAATCACCACCACTTTCCGATCATCAACAAGTTCAACAATTCGCCTCCAATTTCACCACACTTTACCACTCAATTTTCCCGCCAAAACCATCTCTATTCTCTCTAACGCCCTCCACATCCTCTCCTTCCGCCGCTGCTACCGAAGATGCCTTCGATGATGCCGACTCCACCACCGAGCATCGCCTTCATCAGGCGAGTCTCATTCTAGAATACCAGCAGCTTTGTGACCATTATGACCTCTGTCTCTCTCGTCTCCAGTCTCTCTCCAAAGAAATCGACTCGCTTCGTCGAGAGAATGACGATCTCCGATTAGTTAACAACGATTTGGTCAAACTTCTTAGTATGTCTTCTCAAGCTGCCATTCAGAACCGCCGCGAGATTGTTGAACCGAACCGTTTTGAAAGGAGAAACGTTGAGCGACTCACTTTGCCGAAGAGTATTTCGGTTCGGTCAAGTGGTTATCTTAAAATGAACCGTCAAGGTGCAAGCTGTTCAACTCGGACACCACTCGGGACTCGTAATTTCGATCAACTCATCTCTGGATCGGTAAGTATATTTAATTACTAAAATACACCTATTCTATATTGTGCATGTTTAGTCCTTATCCAAAAGTTGGCTTGGAAGTCCATGAAATTCTTTAGTATTCTGCATTTCAATTCTTAAATTGCAAGATCTATTTGCAAATTCTTTTGATATGTACATTTATATGAAATTCTTCATACTATGAATTATTTCAGCTTCAAAACCTAAACAATGATGCATGTTCTTGTCAATAATAATGTAACCTATATAAATATATAATTTGCAAGCATCAGGAATTAGTGCTGCATATTGAGTTAATATGAATGATTTATACATTGAATATACAATTTGAAATAGGATTGCATCTCAATCCAATCCCTGGAATGTCGAAGTTATCTATATGATGGTAAAAGATTACCATAAGATTATTGTCACCAATTATAATTGGCAAATAATGGTTTGGTTATGGGTAAATGCAGAGAGTGTGTGTGCCTGCAGGAGGGAATAAGAGGGAGGAAGCAGCAGTGGAAATGGAGGTATATAACCAAGGAATGTGGAAAACGGAGTTATGTAACAAATGGCAGGAGACAGGCACGTGTCCATACGGTGATCATTGCCAGTTTGCGCATGGGATAACGGAGTTACGTCCCGTTATAAGGCACCCAAGGTATAAGACCCAAGTCTGCAGAATGGTTGTTGCGGGGGAAGTGTGTCCATACGGTCACAGGTGCCATTTTCGACACTCTCTTACCGAGCAAGAAAGACTAGTAATGGGCCCACGTTGATGATCCTTAAACCTATTATAATATGCATGGAAAGTGTAAAGATCAAGTAAAATGCATTATTAAAGGGGCCAATTAGCGGATGAATGTATATAAGCCCACGTCTAATAATAATAATAAATAATAATAATAATAATAATAATAATAATAATAAATAATAAATAATAATAATAATATAAATCATATAACAAGAAAACATAAAGGGAAAGAACTGTTAAATGAGGGATTATAAGTATATTAAGAGACAAGAAAAGGATGATAATTAGCGAAGTTGGATGATATGGGGTGATTATAATTTGGATACTGAAGTTGCAACTGCAGGGAAATATTATTCTCTTCTTCTTCTTCTTCTTTTTTTTCTACTGTTTTTGATTTTTGATTTGTTGTGTTCAAAGAATATAAGTCTGAGTTCTGAAAGGAAGTTGGTTTGGTTATGGTAATGGTAATGGTAATGGTTTTGGAAATGAAGGAAACAGCCAGCCAACTAACAATAGACCAAACTTCAGCTTCTGTAATGATGATGATATTTTTGATGTGCAATGCTACGCAACTTTCATTTCAAGTTAGTTATATAAATTATATGCATATTATTATATTATTGTTTCTATTTGCTTTTGCCTACGTGTACATCATGTCTTCCTAGATATCCTTGCATTTTTCTCAAGTTGTGACGTTGATAGCGGAAGTTAATACACACACTTCATTTGACTTTCAATTTTCCAATAGTCGGTACAAGAAAAACTAACACAATTTCTCCCCAAATTGGCCCCAATAATCAAGTAGAAACGAAATATTAATTGCAGGCTGGTCACAGACATAACTACGGATTGAAGCTGAAGTTGTAGCAATGGAATTGTCCCTTAACAACGACTATTTAGAGGCAGATTAGATTCAGCGGAGACAAGTTCTTTGAAAGCTATGAAAGCAAAGTTATTATAGCACTTGCAGTGTGATATAGCTATGCCTTGTTTCGTCATTCATATATGAATTTGGTGCACCATCTCTAGGAATGATAACTTGGTTATGCTATTTCTTTTGCAGATCTTACTCCCATTCCTTTCTCGTTTGTTCTTCCAAGCTCTTTTTTACCGACTTGCTGGGTGTATGGATTCATTTAAATTACCTCGCACTCTGTTAAATGATCATTAATTTGGTAGAATTGGTTATGATAAGATGCTAGCTGCTTCAAATTAGAGGTAATAGATGATGAAAACGGAACGTGCATGAAATTGTTTTGTGATCTCTCAATTTACAAGTTGAATAAACATAAAATCTTTTCACGACAACTTCTGTAATAATATTTCAGTTGCATGATAACTAAATTACATATATAGAAATTTAGCTAATATATTTTGTTTCTTTGTAAATGTATTTTATTTAATTTGTGTATTTTAATATTATTTGAATTAATTTTATGTTGCATTCAAAATTTAACTCCTGCTTTTATATTAAAATTGTACTTAGTATTTCAAAAGTTATGAAAATATGTGAGATTGATAAAGCTAGAAGAAAACCCAGATGAAAAGAAAGCTTTTAGGCCTCAATGATTGATGTGTACAATGAGAATCAGAGCGTAGATAATTAATTGAAGTACCTAAGAATTGACATTCTAAATTAGTTTAATCATTACCTTCAAAGTTACAAGAAAGCTCAAAACATGAAGGACTGAAATCATTTTCTTCAAGGACAATCAACTAATAATTCTCATATTTTCACCAAAAAGTTCGTTGTTTGGTACATCAATCTCATTAAAATTTATACTGTTTTTTTGACAATAACAACATGAAGGATGAATATCAATCTGTGGGCTCATGAATCCATAATCAGATTCTCTTTCCAATTATAACCATTTAAACAACAATCCTATGAATATTAAATTTTACACACAATCAACTAAAATAAGAAATTTATCAAACTTATATCTTATTTTTTAAAAAAATTTTTACTTTAAAAATTTAAAATAAAAAATTTTAAAAGATAATCAAAATCAAAATCAATATTATATATATATATGTGTATAATTCAAAAAGAAAATAAAATATATGAAGCTATATAAAATTCATATTATAATAAAAATATTACAAATATAAATAATTAAATTAAATTAAAATTTTAATTTTAATTTACATCTTTTACAATCTTTTAAAATATAAATAAAATATTATAATTTTATCTCATTCAGTAAATTAAAAATTTTAAAATTAAATAATATAAAATAAAAATAATTCAATAATTTCAAATATTAAATAACTCATATTTTGAATAAAATAGAAAATCCTAATCTTAAATATTAATAAATTAAGATCATGATTTAATTTGTTTCACAAAATAAAATTTGTCAAAAAGAAATAAAAAATAAAAATAAAATAAAAATTCAAATAGCTCATATTTTGAATAAAATAAGATATCTTAATCTTAAATAATGATAAATTAAGATCCTAATTTAATTTATTTTACAAACTAAAATTTGTAAAAAAGAAATAGGAATATTAATTAAATTAAAAAAATTTAATTTTATTTCATAATAATATTTATTATCTATAATAGTTATAGTTTTAATTTTTATGTGTTTAAATATGAAAAAATCATAATTGAATTTAAATAATTTTATTAAAAATCAATAATCATTTTAATATTATAATTTATCCATTTTTATTATATAAATAAAATAAAATAAAAATAAAAAGATAGATAAACAACAAACTAATTTTAGAATTATATCATTATCTTTTCAAATAAATTAAAAATTAAATTTTCATCTTTGTTAATAAATAAGAAATTAAATTAAAAAAAGTCATATCATTTATCCTTACAAATTGTTTGAAATCCAAATTTTCATTTTTTATTCATACATCAAACTTCTATATATTAGGATAACTAGAGTTTCATAACGTGCGTTGCACGTTAGTACGATTTTTTTGACCCGTCATTTGATAATAATTTTATATTTCATTTTTTCAAATTTTTTATCATAGTAATATTTTTTATAATTTTAAATTAATATTTGATATTTAAGTATTATTTACTTATTTAAAATATTGTTTATATAATATTTTCATCCATTCATTCAAAAAAATGAAAATAAATATTTATTTATTTATTTGATAGCAAAACCTTTTATATACTACATTTTTTGTATATGTCGGTTTCTTTTTTTTAAAATCATCCTTATTGATTAATATCTTTATTGTTAAGCTTAAAATTACTCTTAATAATGCAATATATAATTGTTCATGTGGAAAGACATCTTTTGACAAGTATACTCCTACATTTGGTATTATTTATCCCTATGTATTGTTTATAGTCATTGCAAAATACAATCGTATTGGAAATTACTTTCTTTTAAATTAGAATGAATATTTTTTCACCTTCTGGTGGATTTAGTGGTATTCTTAATAGTAACATTTGTCTATTAACATGTTGTCCAACTGTTATTTCAGCATGTACGACATTTTTTCTAAATGTTCTGCATATCATTCGAGTTCCATTGCACAATCCATTTGATGCATTAAAATTCCTTAAAAGTATTATTGGGCAAGTAAATTTCAACTGTAGTCTATGTGATGGGATTCCATTTGATTGCAAGCTATTCAAAAATTCTTTTTAATAATTAGTGTTGACATCATCAACTA
>CANYBF010802750.1:0-16504 GCA_948192965.1 Dalechampia spathulata
GAGTAAATATCATATAAGCATGAGAGTGTTATATGATACAAATGTAAATGTCATTCATTGGTTTGTTTTAACTATATTCTTATTAAATTTGGCTAAGTTTAGATTCAAGGATCAATGCTATCTTTATTACCATATCCTCAATTAATTAATTCCAAAACACTACAAGGACTTGGAAATCAACAACCTCATTCAAGATAAATGATTAAAAAACCTGTTCCCTGAGTTCGATACCCTTACTTGCTCTCTATACTAGTCCACAGAGACTAAGGGAATAAATTTTGTAATTTGTCATTTAAGCCTAAACCTCAAAATCCCTTACCAAAAGACATTGTTATAATATAACTACCTCTACATGGAAGGACTTATGCTTGAAGATTATAAATACATTATTCTGTGAAGTTCCTTTATTTGCTAATAAAGTTCTTATTATCTTGGATGAGATTCAATAAGTTGAAAATATTAATGTTTCAATCCTAAGGAAGTGTCTTGAAGACTATGTTCAAAAAATCAACAATCTTCATGAAAAAGAGTCTTCCCTAGTTTACAAGGCATTGAAACATTCTTTGTCACATCCACACTAGTGACCCTAGTTGTTTTGCACTGTTATATGTGTATATGCTTGATTAATATGGTTATGTGATGTCTATGTATATGATTGTAGTGTGTATGATTGTATGATGGTATCATTGCTCAATGTAAATAGTTATGTGTAATGATATTGTGCTTCTTGATGAATGATAGGAATGGAATGTGTATGTGCCTGCTGAATATGAATGATGATACTATGTATTGAGCATGCCTTGTATTGATATGCATGATAGAGCATGTGTGGATGGTATATAAATGATGGAATGAATGATTTAGATGTTTGATTTATGTTTGGGTAGCTTGGGAGTGAGTTGGAGTGGTTGGGAGATGAGAGTTGAGAGTGGAGAGTGGTACGGGCGTGCGGGTCACCGTACGGGCGTACCAAGCATGAGAGTTGAGTGACATTAAGCTCCTGGAGACCATACGGGCATACTAAAGGGTTATCCGGCCATACCGGTGCTCGCAAGCAATTAGGTTTATCAGGTAGATTGTGGCATTATGGGCGTACCAAATGAGGTACGAGCGTACCATCCCTCGCAAGAAATTAGCTTGTCACGAGTTTTAGCTCTGTACGAGCGTACTGAATGTGGTACAGCCGTACGTGACTTAAGTTTGACTTTTCAATGGATAAGAACAAGCTTTTCCTTACTTTTCTTTCATCTTTATCCTTCTTAAACCTTTAGAAATAATAGAGAGAAGAGTCTTAAGTGCCAGGAAAGTGTGAGAGCTAGAAGTTAAAGGTTTTGATTATTAATAGTAGGACTACGAGCATACGTTAGACATGGTCTTACTACAGGTTTGTGCTAGTTGTGCTTGTTGTGATGTTTGTACCTCTTCTTGTCTCAGGACCTAAGTAAGGTATGAAGGAATGATATGTTTTGCTTCTATGATTGTGTTGGGCTTATGTTTGCCTTTGATGAGCTTGATATGTGTATGTGAAGCACTATGTGTACATGCATACTCATGGCACGCATAAAGAAGTATAAGGGGACAAAGAAAGAAGAAAGAAAGAGAAAGAAAGGGATGATGATAGAGCTATATGCTCTAAACCTACTGGGTCATACAGATGATGGATTCCCTCGAGGAATCATATAGTTTAGTGCCATCCCTATCGAAGATGAGTCTCGAGACATACAGTTAAAAGAAATGGGTTCGTAGAACCATACAGATAACTGCCCTCCTTCGGGAGATGAGTATCGGTACATACAGGGACCCAGTAGGGAAAGGAAATATGCACATATATACAGGAAAAGAAGAGGGAATAAGGGAGAATGCATGATATAAAGGCATTCTCATTTCATATGTTATGTGATCAAAGGCCTTGGATGTATTCATTCATTCCTTTAGGTTTATATCGGATGATGGTTTGTTATGATTGTGTTGTTGATTGAGAATGACTGTTGATTCTATGATATTAGACGATGACGTTTCCTGTTAATAGCCTGATTGCGATTATGGACTATTATGATGTATATGTGATTATATGTTCACTAGCACCATTGAGTTTTATACTTAGCATTTATCATTTGATGAATGTAGGTTCTGAGCCCTTCGGAGAGCAACCTAAGGAGTGATCTTCGGTGTCAGCAGAGGATATTCCATTCTCGAAGCGGTACTGGACCTTTGGGGCATACTCCAACTTATTTTTTTAGGATAGTTTGTATTAATCATAGAGGCAGTAGTTGTTACAGTGTTTCTGTATTTTTTTTTGGTTTTGATACTTGTAACTGGTATTATATAATTGTTAAGAACCCTATTGTATGCTATGGTTCATGTATATATAATATAATTGAGAGGTTGCCAATCTGAATTGTATAAATGAATGAATGAATTTCCAGGGCATGATATGTATTATTAATCGATGCCACGCTGAAATTCTTATCACCAGTAAATACAGGGACATGTACCCATACGAACGAAAGTAGGCCTTTTAGACGACGTATCCCTTATAGTGTGAGTGGTGGTTTCTTCAAGGGGGATCGTTACTCATTCTACGGAAGCATATTACTTTAGGTATGGGCTAGGTATGACATGTTTTAATAGTATCAGAGCTATGGTTTAGCTCATAGAGCTATGGGTTAGCTCGACATGTAATGTGCGTGGATGTTAGGACTACTGCCTATGATTAATAAGCTACATGAGGAGTTTTCTAGTCCCTACCGCTATTGACCATTATGATCTTTGTTTGTATGTATCACAGAATAGGTTTAATGATAGACCGAGCTATAATTGTAAATGAGGAAGGTGGAGGTAACTTTAATCCCTAAGAGAGTACATCAGGTATAGGAGATCAAGTTGAGAGACAACCAAGACAGGAGGAACAAGGGGGACCCAGTGAGAGGGCACCTCAAGTAGAGAGGGTAGATGCTTCAACAGTTGATTCGATGGTAGCTTAGTTTGCCCAGTTTCTGCATTATTTACAGACATAAGGTCAGACGGTACCTGCAGCTCCAGCTCCACCTCCAGTAAAATAGAGAGAGGAATATAAGATGAACTTTGTGAAGCTGAGATCTTATAGAGCCACAGACTTTGTTGGGATGACGAATCCTCATGTGGCAGAGATGTGGGTAGAGCAGACCCAAAGGGTTCTACGTCAGTTGAAATGTCCCAAGACAGCTAAGTTTGAGTATACCATCTCCCTGTTATAGAATGATGCCTATGAATGGTGGAAGACCATTCAACAGAGTATGGCAGACCCTCTGGTGTTGACATAGGATGAATTTCAGAGGGAGTTTTGGTAGAAGTATGTGCCTACTGCCTATACAGACTAGAAGCTACATGAGTTCCTTGAGACAGGGGAACATGTCGGTTGCAGAGTATAAGAGGGAGTTCATACGACTGGCTTATTATGTGACCAACATTCTGACTTCTCATCGAGAGAGGTGCAAGAGATTCAAACAAGGTTTGAATCTGTGGATTAGGGCATTAGTTCAGGGTTTTAATTATACAGATTTTTTAGCATTGATGGCCAATGTGCTGAACCAGGAGCGGATCATGCAAGAGGAAAGTGCCCGTTCAGAATTAGTGAGGAGACTATTTAAAGGGTCGAGTTCTGCATCGAGGTACCAAAAGAGGGGCAAGTTTAGAGGTTTATTTTCTTCATGACCAGTTGATGTTAGACCAATGCCATTTCAACGATCACAGAGTCAAAGGTCTCCATTGCATAGTGGTAGTTTGGGTACGGGACCAGGTTTATGCTGTACTTGTGGTCGAGCAAATTATGGGGCTTATCAGATAGGTATTGATTTATGCTATCAATGTGGTAGAGCCGGTCATTACGCTAGAGAGTGTCCCATATGGTACGACATGCCGGTACATACAGTTTTTAAAGGGGGATCTTACCAACAGAGTCTGATGGCTAGATTTAGTTCTAGAGGTTCCCAGAGCTCAGAGAGGGGCAGAGGTAGAGGAAGAGGCCGCAATGGAGGAGGCCATGGCACCACTCAGGGGTCAGTGAATCAGACTGTTGAGGCTCTTACCAGAGTATATAACTTGGTGCAACGTGATGATCAACGTGCCTCCGATGTGGTGATCGGTAATATATTTATCTCTAATCATGACGTCTTAGTTTTGTTTGATTCGGGTTCCTTACATTCTTATATTAACACAGGATTTGCCTGATTACTTGATATGCCATGTGAGGGGTTAGGCTATGAGACAGTCATATCAAGCCCTTTAAGAAGGGATGTGGTAGTGGACAGAGTGTATAGACAATGTCCTCTGATTATGCATGATGAGTGTTTTATATCAGACCTAGTAGAGATGCCGTTCTATGAGTACAATATTATCCTAGGAATGGAATAGTTGGCAAAGTATAGGGCAATGATGGATTGTCACCAGAAGACCGTGACTCTTCAATATTCAGAGCACTCCACAATAGTGATACGAGGTAATGTGTCATTAGTAACCGCTAGGTTGATTTCTACTATGACAGCACAGAGATTGTTGCTTCAAGGTAGTAATGGATTGTCACCAGAAGACAGTGACTCTTCAACATTCAGAGCACTCCATAGTAGTGATATGAGGTAATGTATCGTTAATAACCGCTAGGTTGATTTCCGATGTGACAGCACAAAGATTGTTGCTTCAGGGCTATGATGCAATGTTAGCACATGTGATAGATGCGAAATAGAGGGGAGTATCGTTGGTAGAGATTTCAATAGTGAGTGACTTCCCAGATGTGTTTCTAGAGGAATTGCCAGAGTTACCCCTAGAAAAGGAGGTAGAGTTTGAGATAGAGGTACTACCGGGTATGGAACTAATCTCCATAACCCCGTATCAAATGGCACCACTGAAATTAAAGGAGTTAAAGATACATTTGCAAGAGTTGTTAGATAATGGTTTTATTAGATCTAGTGTTTCACCTTAGGGGCACCTGTGTTGTTTGTAAAGAAGAAGGATGGTACAATAAGGATGTGTATCGATTACAGATAGCTAAATAAGGTAACGATCAAGAACTAATACCATTTTCCATGTATTGATGACCTACTCGATCAGTTGAAAGATGCCACAGTGTTCTTTAAGATTGATTTGAGATCAGGTTATCATCAGCTTCGGGTCAAAGAGGGTAGCATAGCGAAAATAACTTTTTAGACTTGCTATGGGCACTACGAGTTCCTAATGATGCCGTTTGGGTTGACGAATGCACCTACAACATTCATAGCACTGATGAACATGGTTTTTACAGACTATCTAGATCAGTTTGTTGTGGTATTTATTGATGACATTCTGGTGTATTCAAAGACACGGGAAGAGCACGATAAGCATCTAAGATTAATGTTGCAATGACTGCGGGAAAAGCAATTGTATGACAAGTTATCTAAGTATGATTTTTGGTTAAAACAGGTGGCATTTTTGGTACATGTTATTTTAGCCAAGGGGATTAGAGTGGACCCAAGTAAAATAGAAGCCATACTGAATTGGCAGATTCCACAGAATGTCAGTGAGGTTCATAGTTTTCTGGGGTTAGCTGGATACTACCGACGGTTTGTGAAGGGTTTCTCAATGATTGCTTTACCCTTGACGATGCTGCTACAGAAAGATGTTCCTTTTATGTGGTCGGAGGAATGCTAGAAGAGTTTTGAAATGTTAAAGGGATGCTTAACCCAAGCTCCAGTTCTGGCATTGCCTACACCAGGTAAAGAATTTGTGATCTACAGTAATGCTTCGCTTAATGGTTTAGGGTGTGTTCTTATGCAAGATAGGAAAGTGATTGCCTATGCTTCAAGGTAGTTGATGCCATACAAGAAGAACTACCCTACACATGATTTGGAATTGGCAGCCATTGTATTTGCATTAAAGATTTGGCGACACTACTTGTATGGGGAATTGTGCTACATGTACACAAATCATAAGAGTCTGAAGTATCTGGGTACACAGAAGGAATTGAACTTAAGGCAACGATGTTGGATTGAGTTGATTAAGGATTATGACTACGTGATTGACTATCACCCGAGTAAAGCTAATTCAGTAGCAGATGCATTGAGTCGTAAGATGTTTGCTGGATTGACATAGTCACCTTTGATGCTGGTACTGGAAATGCGACAATTACATGCTTCATTGATGATGCAACCTGATTGCATTCTAGCACAGTTGCAGTTACAAGTGAAACCTACATTGACAGACCAGATTCAAAGAAATGCAGCAGATGATAGGGAATATCAGAAGCAGTTACAAAAAGTTCAGACAGGTAACACTGCACTGTTTACCATAGATAACGATGGTAGTCTGAAACATGGGGGACAATTGTATATTCCTGTGGATGATAGATTGAAGAAGCAGATTTTAGAAGAAGCTCACAGTTCACTGTATTCATATAATCTAGGTAGTACAAAGATGTACCGAGATTTGAGACAGTACTACTGGTGGGTGGTATGAAGATTAACATAGCAAATTATATGGCTAGATGTCTGGTATATCAACAAATTAAAGCAGAACATCAAGTGCCAGTAGGGTTACTTAGTCCGTTATCAATTCCGGAATGGAAATGGAATTGTATCATAATGGATTTCATCACAGGATTACCGATGATGCAAGCTAAACATGATGCAGTCTAGGTAATAATAGACAGGCTGACGAAGACAGCTCATTTCTTACATGTACGTATGGACTACAGTTTAGAGAGATTGGCAGGTTTGTATATTGATGAGATTGTACGTTTGCATGGGATTCCATCCTCTATTGTATCAAATAGAGATCCATGATTTACTTCTCTGTTTTGTTGTATATTTTAGAGAGCTTTTGGAACCAGAGTTTAGTTTAGTACAGCTTTCCATCCTTGGACTGACGGATAGTCAGAAAGAGTGATACATATTCTAGAGGATATGTTACATGCATATGTGTTGGAATGGGAAGGTAACTGTGATCGATATTTACCATTGATTGAGTTTGCTTACAACAACAGTTACCAGTCCAGTATACAGATGGCTCTGTATGAAGCACTGTATGGTAGACGATGTTGGACGCCATTACATTGGGATAAGGTTGGTGAATGGAGGTTGATTGGTCCTGAATTAGTGCAACAAGCCGAAGAATAAGTACAGTTGATAAAGCTTAGATTAAAAGCAGCATCTGACAGACATAAATCATATGTGGATCTGAAGGGGCGAGATATAGAATATAATGTCAGAGATAAAGTGATTTGAAAGGTGTCTCCATGGAAAAGGGTTATGAGATTCGGTCAGAAGGGTAAATTAAGTCCTCACTTTATTAGGTCGTATGAAGTATTAGAACGAGTAGGATCGTTAGCCTACAGATTAGCCTTACCATTAGAGTTAGACTGAATTCATAATGTGTTTCATGTTTTGATGCTAAGGCGATACAAATCAAATCCTTCTCATATTATTCTGGTTGAATCTGTAGAGGTACAACATGATTTGTCTTATAGTGAAGAGCCGATTCAAATTTTGGCTAGAGAGAATAAGCAGTTAAGGAATAAGTAGATACCTCTAGTGAAAGTATTATGGAATCATCACACACGATAGGATGCTACTTAGGAACAGGAATCTATTATGAGAGAGCAGTATCCTCACCTTTTCCCTTGTAGTTCAGGTTAGAATTTCAGGATAAAATTTCCTTTAAGGGGAGAGAGTTGTCACATCCACACTAGTGACCCTAGTTGTTTTGCACTGTTACATGTGTATATGCTTAATTAATGTGGTTATGTGATGTCTATGTATATGATTGTAGTGTGTATGATTATATGATGGTATGATTGCTTGATGTAAATGGTTATGTGTAATGATATTGTGCTTCTTGATGAATGATAGGAATGGAATGTGTATATGCCTACTAAATATGAATGATGATGCTATGTATTAAGCATGCCTTGTATTGATATACGTGATAGAGCATGTGTGGATGGTATATGAATGATGGAATGAACAATTTAGATGTTTGATTTATGTTTGGGTAGCTTAGGAGTGAGTTGGAGTGGTTAGGAGATGAGAATGGAGAGTGGTACGGGCGTACGGGTCACCATACAGACATACCAAGCATGAGAGTTGAGTGGCATTAGGCTCCTGGAAATTGTACAGGTGTACCAAAGGGTTGTCTAGCCATACGGGTGTACCATCCCTCGTAGGAAATTAGCTTGTTATGAGTTTTAGCTCTGTACGGGCGTACTGAATGTGGTACGGCCGTACGTGACTTAAGTTTGACTTTTACGGATAAGAACAAGCTTTTCCTTACTTTTCCTTCATCTCTATCCTTCCTAAACCTTTAGAAATAATAGAGAGAAGAGTCTTAAGTGCCAGGAAAGTTTGATTATTAATAACGAGACTACGGGCATACGTTAGACGTGGTCTTACTATAGGTTTGTGCTAGTTGTGCTTGTTGTGATATTTGTACCTCTTCTTGTCTCACGACCTAAGTAAGATATGAAGGAATGATGTGTTTTGCTTTTATGATTATGTTTGGCTTATGTTTGCCTTTGATGAGCTTGATATGTGTATGTGAAGCACTATGTGTACTACATACTCATGGCACAGATAAAGAAGTATAAGGGGAAAAAGAAAGAGGAAAGAAAGAGAAAGAGTGGGATGATGATAGAGCTATATGCTATAAACCTACTGGGTCATACAGATGATGGATTCCCTCAAGGAATCATACAGTTTAATGCCCTCCCTATGAAAGATAAGTCTCGAGACATACAGTTAAAAGAAATGGGTTCGTAGAACCATACAGATAAATGGCCTCCTTCAGGAGATGAGTACCGGTACATATAGGGACCCAGTAGGGAAAGGAAATGTACACATATATACAGGAAAAGAAGAGGGAATGAGGGAGAATGCATGACATAAAGGCATTCTCATTTCATATGTTATGTGATCAAAGGCCTTGGATGTATTCATTCATTCCCTTAGGTTTATATCGGATGATGGTTTGTTATGATTGTGTATTGATTAAGAATGACTGTTGATTTTATGATATGATACGATGATATTTCCTGTCAATAGCCTAATTACGATTCTGGACTATCATGATGTATATGTGATTATGTGTTCACTAGCACCATTGAGTTTTATACTTAGCATTTATCATTTGATGAACGTAAGTTCTGAGCCCTCCGGAGAGCAACCTAAGGAGTGATCTTTGGTGTCAGCAGAGGATATTCTATTCTCGAAGCAGTACTAGACCTTTGGGGTATACTCTGACTTATTTTGTTAGGATAGTTTGTATTAATCATAGAGACAGTAGTTGTTACAATATTTCTGTATTCTTTTTTGGTGCTGATACTTGTAACTGGTATTATGTAATTGTTAAGAACCCTGTTGTATGCTCTGGTTCATGTATATATAATATAACTGAGAGGTTGCCAATCTGAATTATATAAATGAATGAATGAATTTCCAAGGCATGATATGTATTATTAATCAACACCATGTTGAAATTCTTATCACCACTAAATACAGGGACACGTACCCATACGAATGAAAGTAAGCCTTTTAAACGACGTATCCCTTGTAGTGTGAGTGGCAGTTTCTTCAAGGGGGATCGTTACTCATGCTATGGGAGCATGTTACTCCAAGTATGGGCTAGGTGTGACATTCTTATTCAAAGATACTTGGAGAAATTGCTAAGAGGTTAGACAATGTAAGATCTCTTGAAGTCAAATCTTTCAAAAAATATAACTTTAGTTGAGGCTGACTTACTTAAGATTGAAAGGCTTAATGCATAGAAGGAAAGGCTTAAACTCTTTTTAACTAATGCAGAGAAGGAAGTCTTTGGCATCCAAGCAAGCATTACCAATAATGAGGAAGAGAAATTAGCTGTAGATGTAAAAAGAAGCTTTGCAAAAACTTAAGAATGTTTTAAAGGCAAAAAGAGTGGACTTTAGAGATTTTGTATGGAAACCATAAGTTTCATTTTCTCTTTGTAATAGAATATTCATTTTTTCATTAATAAATATTCTATTTATTTTGTTTTTAATATACATCACATGGATATATATTTTATTTTACTTAGTATAATACCAAGTTCTTTTGTTCAAAACTTGGTATATCACTAAGTCTTATTTTTATTTGTATGATTGAACTTAGCATATTACTAAGCTGCCTATGTACCTTTATAAGAAGGATCAAGTAAAACATAGTTCAATTATAATGAATTTTTTTATTTGATTTATCATGCATAGTTTTAGCTCATACAGGCTAGGAGTAATGTTGAACTCTAAGCATAATATCACTTTAGGAACTTACCATTAATAGGTCCAATACACACTCTATCTTTATCAACAATCTTGTATGCACCATTTGAATAAACTTCTTGTACAACATATGGTCTGTCCCAAGTTGATAAAAACTTATTGACTATATGTCAAGATACGATGATTGGCCTTCTTATTGCAAGAACAAGATCTCCAACTTGAAAAGATCGAGGCTTACTTTCTTGTTGAATGCTCTTGATAACCTAACATGATAACATTCCAAGTATTGTTATACATCCATATGCTTTTCATCTAAACCTTTCAACTCTTGAAGATATAATAGAACATTATCTTCACTTAAGAGTCTTTCCTAAATTGCTATCCTTAAAGATGGAATTTATTGTTCAAGAAGCAGTACAACCTTCATACCATAAAGAAGTGAATATGGAGTTGCTTGTGTAGGTGTTTGATATATGGTCCGATAAGCCCATAAAGCTTCTCCTAATCTTTCATGCCAATCTCTTTTTGATTAACTTGCAATCTTCTTAAAGAGATTACATAAATTTTTGTTGAAAGCTTCATGGAAGAGAATTATACATTAAAGAGCAATGCTACTTAAAGTTAAACTTCTCGCACAAGTTATCTATTATCTTATTGTAAAATGGCCTACCATTATCCATTATAATGTAATAAGGCACACTATAATGATATATGATATTTGTTTAAATGAAGCTTGTAACTGTCTCCCCTTTCATCTCTGTACATGTTATAGCTTCAACCCATTTAGAGAAATAATCTATTGCAGCTAAGATGTAAAGATGACCACATGAGCTTTTCAGTAAAGGTCCTACCGCATCAAGTCCCCAAGCCTTAAAAGGCCAACATGCAATAGTTGGATGAAGTGGTTCTGAAGGATGGTGTATCATATTTACATGAAATTGACACTCTTGATATCTTTTAGCATATTCTATGCAATCTTTTACCATTATCGGCCAATAATACCCTATCATTTTAATGTGGAAGTGAAGCTTTAGACTAGATTGATGTGTGCTTCTTGTACATCCTTAACAGCTTCATTTTCTCAAAGGCAATGTAAGGGGACACCATCAAAGGAACATTTATACAAAGTTTCCTTATAATAAATGAATCTTAACGCTCGCCTCCTAACTTTAATTTTATGGCATATATCTTTGGACAGCTTTCCATGCTCTAAATAATCTATAAGTGGTTATTGCCAATCTTCTACATCAATTTCATATATAAAAATATGACTGACCACTTCTTTTTCATCTTCATTTTCAAGTTGAAGTGATGATGGCACAATCTATCTTTCACATACAAGAACTTCAATTGCTCCATTTGGTAATGATAATATTGATGCTAAGTTTACCAAAGCTTTAGCTCATTGATTATCTTCTTGTGGTACATGTTTGATTGAGAAGTTGTCAAATTGATTAAGCAGCTTTGAGGCATACTCATAATAAGGTAACAAATTAGTTTTCTTTACCTTATATAATGAGAGGACTTGATTGACAATTAACTTTAAATCTCTAAATACTTTAATATTTAAGATCTCTATGTTGGTTGCCATCTCCAATCCAAGGATCAAAGGCTGGTACTTTGTCATATTATTTGAACATTTTTCTTTAAGGGTAAAATGCATATAGCAAAACTTCACTTTTAAGACTAAGAAAAACAACCCCAACACCTACCCCCTCTCATTTATCTACTCCATCAAAGAACATCTTCCAATATTGTGGAACTTTGATAAAGAAAATTTCCTCATCAGGGAGATCATTAGAAAACTCCCAATGATCAAGAATTGGATGATTAGCTAGAAAATTAGCAAGAACTTAGCCTTTAATTACCTTTTGAGGAACATAGACAATCTCAAATTCCTGTAACAAAATTGTCCATTTAGCTAATCTTCTTGAGAGGATAGATCTTGACAGGATGTACTTAATAAGATTTATCTTTGAAGTCAAGTGCATAGTATGAGCTTGTAGATAATGCCTTATTTTCTTAGTTATAAACATTAAGGCTAAGCACATCTTCTTAATGAAAGAATAATTTAATTCTACCCCATTTATCATTCTACTAAGGTAGCAGAGTGCACCATCTTTTCCTTCATCATTTTTCTATATCAGTAGAACCTTTAAAGATTGCTCATTTACTAATGTATATAAAATGAGAGGTCACCCATTTATATTTTCAAAATTATATTTTTGAAGAGGCTTGAACACCCTTCACAAATCTTGAAAATGATCAGTAGTTTTTCTTGATTTTACTATAAGATCATCCATATAACATTCCATATTTTTATGAAGCATGTCATCAAATATCTTTTGTATAGCCTGTTGGTATGTTGAACCTATATTTTTTAATAAAAAATGAATGACTTTATAACAATAGTTCCCCTTTGGAGTTCAAAAAGCTATAGCTTTAACATCTTCTACTGCCATAGGGATTTGATTATACTTGGATGATCCATTGAGATAAGATGACCTCTCATAACTTATTGTAGAGTCAATCATGATCTCGATTAAAGGTAATGGAAAATTATCCCTTGGGCAAACATTATTGAGGTCATAAAAATCTATGCAAATTGAAAGTTATCCATTCTTCTTTCTTACTATGAAAATATTTGAAATCCAAGTCAGATACTTAACTTCTTCAATGAAGCTAATATCAATCAAGTTATTAACTTCATCCTCAATTTATGAAATCAATTCTGAATGAAACTTCCTTTGGAGTTGTTTGATCACCCTTAAGCCATTTTTGATTAACTGGTGATGGACCACAACCTTAGGATCAACTCCATACATTTCCTTGTAAGACCATGCAAAGATATCACAAAACTCCAAGATAAAGTTTTTATAATCCTCAGTATCTTCTTGAGCTAGATTTTCACTTATGAAAATTAGATGAGGAATATCATTAAATGCCAAGTCAATGTTCTTCAATTTATCAATTGTGGTCACCCTAAAGGATGACACATGTTAGTAAAATTTGCTATGTGCAGAGCATAAAGTAAGTAGAATTTGACCAATAGTATGGTTTTTTGGTGATTCTATTAAGGATTAAGCAATTTGATCATTCATAAGCATGAATTGGACTTAAGATTAGGTAAGAAGAAAGCAATTTTGTTAGCATAAAACTTAATTGAACTAGGGTAGATGATACCTGAGCAGTTGTTTGATTATCTAGAGTGACACTACTAAGACCAAAGCCCGGTAGTCCAGATGTTCTCCTTGGATATGAGCATCCATAAAGCTTCATTAAGGGTCAGTTGATGTGGTTTTAGAACCCACTGATCTACACTTATAATGAGCTTGGCAACCCGTATGAGATATCCTTCCTGGTGCCAATGAGGGATAAGATCAAGTTCAAGCTGCTAAACATCACTCATATGGGTATATAAAGTGTATTAGTATGCTACTGATTCTATTGATCTAACTTGTATTTAACCTATGCAGGTGCCTTGAGATGCCATGGTTGATGTTACAAGATTGGTGATGGGATTGCTGTTAACACTATATTTTTGCCCCCTGCACGGGCTTGCTGGGTTGCCTCTTTTGGGCATGTATTGTGACTTGTTTCCTTATTGGAATGGCTTGATACAGGTTCTTATTCCTAAGAGTAATTTATACACATGAATTTTGCATATTCATTTACCATATGGGCACACAGTTTGCCCTCTGTTTAGTCCATGAAAAATAGCTACCTATCACAGATTTCATGCATAGACTTGCTGGGTTGCCCCTTTCAGGCATGTATTGCAACTTGTTTCCTTATTGAGATGGCTTCATACAGGTTCTCATTCTTAAGATCAAGTTGAATACATGAATTTTGCATATTCATTTACTATATGGGCACATGGTTTTTCCCCTATTTAGTCCATGCAAAATTGATGCCCATCATAAATTTCCTACAAAGGCTTGCTGGGTTGCCCCTTTCAGGCACGTATTATGACTTATTTCCTTATTGGGATGGATTAATACAGGTTTCCATTCCTAAGAGTAAGTTGCATACATGAATTTTGCACATTCATTTACCATATGGGCACATGGTTTGCCCTCCGTTTAGTTTGTGCAAAACAGCTGCCCATTACAGACTTCCTGCACAGGCTTGTTAGGTTGCCCCTTTCAGGCACGTGTTGTGACTTGTTTCCTTATCAGGATGGCTTGATATAGGTTTCCATTCCTAAGAGTCAAGATCCTTTTATGATTCTATATGGTTGCACACCTCATGCCTATTCCATGAGCATACTCTTATCATAACAATATGATTATGCCCGTATTGCTCTATTAAGAGTCAGAATCCTTTCATGATTTCGTATGATTGCACAACCTCATGACTACTCCACAGGCATACTCTGTCATAACATATGATCATGCCTATGTTACTCTACTAAGAGTTAGGATCCTTTCATGATTCCGTATGGTTGCACACCTCATGCCTATTCCATAGGCATACTTTTATCATAATAATATGATCATGCTTATATTGCTTTGCTAAGAGTCGGAATCCTTTCATGATTCTGTATGGTTGCATAACCTCATGCCTATTCCACAAGCATACTCTTATCATAATAATATGATCATGCCCATATTGCTCTATTAAGAGTCAGAATCCTTTCATGATTCTATATGGTTGCACAACCTTATGCCTATTCCATCAGCATTCTCTTATCGTAGCAATATGATTAACTATCATAAAGCCAACCACACTTACATGCTCCAATCAGGGTTGTCAGAATCCTTGGTTCTTAACTCCTCTTCCTTTGGCTATGAGGAGATTGCTCAGTTACCTATCATTAACGTTCAACCTGGTGGAGGATTTGACATTGATGCCATTAACATATGGTACAATAATTCAGAGGGTGAATCTGCAGTCACTCAGGATTCCTCTAAACTTGAGTCATTGTAGGATCAGGGTTCTATGAAAGGGAAGTCAACCAAGACTTCCAAAGTAGCTAAGCTAGTAATTAAACTATCCAAGCAACAAAAAGGGTTAGGTGCTAACAAGGTATCCTCTTGAGTCTACAACATGACTCATAGTGGTAAGGTCTTCACTCCTCCCAACCTCGAGAAAAAACCAGAAACTTCAAAATGATCGATGGATGCTAGACCCACAGGGGATGAGGCTGATCCAAGCAATGTTTTGGCTCTATAACTAGCTAATCAGGTTGCTTAGCCTGATAATATTATCGTCAAGCAATTGAAGAAGATGCAGGTTAACATCAGCATCTTGGACTTGGTGCTATCCTCCCAACAGCATCGACGGGCCATCATCAAAGCACTCTCTAGCATAAGAATCTCTCCATTTGCCTCAACCTTCACTATAAAGAGTCAGTTGGTTAATCAAGAATTACCATCCAATATGATTACTTTCTTAGATGTAGATCTACCAATCAAGGGTATTCATCATAACAAGGTACTCTTCATTAGGGTGCACATCATGAACTTCTCCACCCCCTATGTCATGGTGGATGATGCTTTCAGCATCAATGTCTGTCCTCTTAAGGTGTTGCCAAGCTCAGGGTCTAGCTTTTAGACTTGAAGCTATGCAAGATTATCTGTGAGCGCCGGTTTCTGCCGGGGCCTAGAGCGAGGCTTGCGAAAGTCACGGACCGGGGACCGCACTTGGAGTGAAAGCACAGTCTTCCTAAGGGGTTCCCTTAGGGAATGATATGAACTCGAAAGAGTCACAAGGAGTTGCCATCGGATGGTTTTGGATTGGTCCAACCGACCCATAGCATGAGTGCTAGTTAAACCCTTCAGAGATTGGGTTCGGGTGGTGGAGATCTATTCTATGAGTTTCCAAGATCGATTTTACCATTTTAGTTAGGATTAATTATCCTAAGCAGGCAAGCATGCGAGTGTAATGGTAAGCACACAACGCGTCATGTGAATTGGTGTTGCAAGGTTGCACGTAAATGACATATAAAGCTATATGGCATTTAGATGGCATGGCATATGCATGTCATGTGATACAGCGATAAAAGTAGCATGGTATATGCGTGTCATGTGAGCGTGAATGACATATCATATGCATGACATGGCAACCTAATATGTAAGCACATATTATGGCAAATAGCGTAAGGCATTATGCATTTAGCGTTTTGATTCATTTTAGCGTTAGGCGTATAGCATATGCGATGCGTATGCATAAATGACATATCATATGCATGATATGTAATGATGGATGTCATGGCATATGCATGTCATGGCATAATGAGTAGCATACCATATGCATGGTGTATGTGCG